>DWMG01001605.1:0-14847 GCA_018244855.1 Elbella merops | reverse complement strand
AGCAGACCGAATAAATAATACTCATAATATATCTAGTAATTTTAAATAGAACAAAAAAAAAATCTAAATAATAATAATTATAACGCTTCAGTTTTAGCTGTAGGTATCATATACTAGTCTGTTATTAACCATAACCAAAATAGTTCAAAATATACCGAGTATCGATTTTAAAAAGTTACAATTCGACCTACACTTCAAATAGAAAGAAGGTTTCGTGGCAAGACAAATCGTTTACTCGTTTAATCAACATCAGTAGAGCATGGGGTAAGGTTTATCTCGGTCTAAGTACATTTTGTAATAAAAATCGTTTTGGGAATGTTGACGGTCATACCATGTCGCACAGAATATATGTAAATGATTAAGATAGCTTAATGGAATCTATTATTAAACATATTACCGTTTGAATGAAAGCTGTTAAACATTTTCTTTATCATGAAACAAGCTTCATTGCCAGGATGTAATGAAGATTTATTGTACAACGTGTTTTATTATAAGAATGTTTAAAAACGAACATTAATCTTTACTGGTAATAACGGAAGCAATTGTTTGAAATCGTGAAATTTTTATTTGATTTAATAATATCATAACTGGTAATTGAATTTAATGACATCTAGCGGTTACTGGCTTAATTGAAAAAAAACTAAGAAGGATTTTCAAGAAATGTATACTAGGCAAGTACTCTGAATTTTCGCTGGTTATTTTCTGTTGAGGTCAAATTCCGAAGCGGGTAATGGATTCACAAAAAATGCATCTTTGAATATTTAAACTGGTCTCGCAGCTCCATACAAAGCGAATGTACCTATATAGTGTCAAGTGATTACATTTTATTACTATTTAAAACATTTAAAAGAATCAAACACTAATTATGAATTCCAATCCACATTTTAAATTTTCATTTTGATTAACTTAGCAAAACTTTTTTTTGAGAAAATTAGGTCCTCATATGCTTAGTAATTGTATTACACATTTAGAATTAAAAACGATATAAGCCATACCTCTGCTTTACACGCATCCAAGGCTTTTGTAAAATTGATCGTCATTGCCTTAATCACATCCTGCGACGATTCCGTCTGCCGGGCCAACAGCAAATACACCAAGAATAACAGTATTCCTTTTGGCTTCATACTTTCGCTACACTTGTATCATCCTCAATAACTTCAAGTTGATCTTTATATATGCTTTGTACATAATTGCCTCCGTTATAATTGTCACCTGGTACGTAATCATTAATTATTCTGTCTGGTTGTTTGCGTTGCGTGTTAATTTTGCTTGGATAAGCTTGGACGTTTTGATTACATGCTCGGAATTGAAGTAAAGTTCCAATGTGGTCTAAACTATGTTTGAGATGTTGTGACTTTTGTTGTTCTTGTGTCATTTTATTAATTATTGTATACGTCAGCTGACATTTATCAATTCTTGAATGTGTGTTTTAATTTATGTGAAGTATCGCAGGTCTTTTATCTGGTATAAGAAAGTATTTGGGAGAGGATTTCATTGTTACGCTAGCAAACGTCATATAGAGGGTATGAAGATTATTTAGCCTGTTTTATTTTTATGCTTATTATCGGCTGTCACACATGTTTCCTCAAGTATAACGTCAAAACATGACATAAATAATATTTTGAAGGTAACATTATTAATTTCACTGTTGATCATTTTGCTACTCGATCTTCTACTGTTAAATAAATGATGGCGTTAAATATACTTTTCTTTCATTTATGTCACTACCATCAACAAATATTTTATTGATTATTTATTAGATTCTTCTCTAAGATTGAGAAGCCTAAGGCCAAGTTGGTCAAATGGTAACTAATTACATTTATGTAGAACAATGAGTATGTGAGTTAATAAGTACCTAATATTTAATATCGAACAATTATATGATTTTGTAAAACTGCAGAGATTTCGCACGCACGCGTCCTGAAGTTAGTTAGTTATCAGGGATCACCATTTTAATCTCACTTTATTCATTATTAACTGCAAATGTACGTTTACATTTGTGATGACAATAAACGCAAATAAACGTTCTAGAATTTTCTGTGAATTGAGATAATAAAATGATGCTATTTTTCTCTCGTATGTCCAATTTCTTATTTTCATCTCTTACGTTCAACGTCCCACCATGGAATAAGGGGGAACCCATTGCCATACATCGCAGTAGTCGCGCTTGCAACCACTGGACCAACGAGGCATTTTTTGTTCATATTTTTTCTTTAGAAATTATTCATTTACCGAAAATAAACGCAAAAGACTCCTGTACTTTTTATAAAGGACATAGCTGTGTTATATTCAATTATTTCTCGTCGTTTAATCGCGCGTTGACTTTCGTAAATTAGTTATAAGCGTTCAATTATCAAACTCTTTGTACTCATTAATACATACCTATTACAGATATGAAAAAATAAACAGTTTACTCATCACGCCTTCACAACTGAACGACTAAAATACTAGGTACAATCAAAAAATGTTACAGAAATGGCCGCGAATAAACAAACAATTTATTTTCTACAATTGTGGTCGTCTTGATATTGAATGTTCTCCAACATTTTTAAAGAGCTACCTTCTGATACCTCAGAGAATTTCTATTTGATTCAATATATATCTCTACCACAGAAATAAGGAGCAGAACAAAGAAAGTACTGTTGCTTAACAGCAAAATTGCGTACAGCGTTAAATGTGCAGTGATAGAACATTGCAAATCACATTGCTAATTTGTTTTTTCATTCCTTTATTGTCTCTAAAGTACAAGTCAATTTTAGAAGAGAACAATGTATAAAAATAAAGACTACATTCTAATTCGAATTTAATAAAGAATATACGTAATATATTACAGAGTTCAATTTGGCTGAGCTCAAGTCGTCGTTGTTTCTACCAGCTGAATTGACCTAATATTTTTCCAGAACGGCTTCTATCATGGTGACCTCGGGCGCGATGCCTTCCTTCTTGGCGTCACGCTTGAAGCAAGCGGCCACCTTCACCACGCGGCTGCACTCGTCCTCGATGTCGTCGTACTGCTTCTCGCAGTTGTGGATCAACTCCACCATTTTCGCTGACAGAATCTCACCTGAGATAGTTACCGAATGGCCATAGTAATGGATAGAAGGTGTCTTGATATTTTTAGTTAAATATGCTTTATAACGAAAAGTATTAAGTAAAACTTTTAGCTGCATCAATACGTTATACAAATAATATTTTGAAATATCTCAAATAAAGACATTTGATACCAAAAATAGAGAAAAAAAATTTGATATAGCGAACAAAAGATGATAAGCATACGTATTTAAATTGTCTAATATATGCTATACTTGTAAATTCAGCGTTGGGCTTATGGGCAAAAATTCTTCACGTAGGCCAATATCCAGCATAGGACTTAGCTAGGCTGATGATAATGACGATGATCATTATGATAAATATATATATGTATATTCATATACATATATCAATAAAATTCCTGATTCAATAAAAAAAAGAAAAATTATCTCAGTGATTCTGTCACAAAAGTGATCTATAGCCATGATAATTCACAAATAATATAACAACATAAGATCACATCATGCCTCTATTTCCCTGAGGAGATAAACAGAACAGTGAGCAGTCCCACGATTCAGTAATTTTATTTTACACATCCTAACATGAAATAGGGGGTGAACATATTGGCATACACCAGGCGCACATACAGAAACCAACCTACAACAGAGAATTTCAAATTTAAAAAAAACCTATACTTTGCTCGACCCGGAAATGAAACCCAGGACCTCATGATCTGAGTCGCGGTTGCAACCACTCGATCAACAAAACAGGCATAAGCTCACAAGAAAATAATATTAACACACCCTGAGGAAAACTCTTGATGTAGTCGTCCATATTAACGTGGTGCATCCTGGCGTCGTCGTGCATCAGCGCGAATTTGTTAGACATGCAGATGATTGCGCAACCCAGCTCCCGGTGCACCACCTCGAAGTCCTCGCTCCAGAAGTGTTTGAAATGCTCCATCACTTCTGATGAGAGTCCTGACTGCACCAGTACATAACAATACGTAGTTATCACATTTAAACTATGCTCCGTTTTATGTTTCATGAAAGTAAACCTGCAGGAGCGTTCGAGGTTCGAGTTCTGCGAAAGCGAAGTTCGAGAGGGTTGGCTCTATCATCCGTTATCTACATACCCATTAAGGGGATTGTGGGAAAAAACACTCCTTGAAAGTCCACAAAAGCGCTTATTGGCGGACACCTATACATTTAACAGTACACAGAAATAGGCTGATGATGTGATGATGACGAAATAAACTTGTATTTTTCTTAATTTAAAGATCGGTAAATATACTTTCAATAATATGACTGAACCCTACGTGTGAAAAATCTTTCAATAGGTAGTTTCTCAATGTGAGCGTTTTAAGTTAATGGCAAATCTGGAGAAAAAAGATGAAGGAGGTACGGAGGTAAGGAGGTAGATGTAGGAGATAGAAAAAGAAAGAGGTACCAAAGGCGAATTACAAGGGGCTCCTTTTTAATACTTTGCAGGTAAAAATACCATAGACAATTTGTTACCTCCTCGCGACACTCTTCAAGAGCCTTCCCAAAATGCGCAGTCACGTGGCTCATCACTTCAGCCGTCCCTGTCGCCGGTTCCAAGGCCGATGCGAGTATCACGGTACCAATCAAACAGACCCAACGTGAAACCATTCTGTCAGCAAAGCGAC
Source organism: Elbella merops (assembly GCA_018244855.1). Taxonomy (NCBI): domain Eukaryota; kingdom Metazoa; phylum Arthropoda; class Insecta; order Lepidoptera; family Hesperiidae; genus Elbella; species Elbella merops. The sequence continues at coordinate 10,148 of DWMG01001605.1, read as the reverse complement.
CTCCACAATAGCGTCTGATGGAGCACGCGGCATTATATCTTGGAAAATATTTTTTTCTTGATATTATTATGGTATATACCAACCAACTACCAAAACCCTTTAGGTACCGTTTATTTCAAGGTGTTAGGAATGAAAATTGAATGACAAATGTTCATAAGACGTTGGATTTTGTATAAGTACTGATGTCCGTTGCAAATGTGGTTGGTAATTGCAAGTTTGGTTAAATGATCAGCGACTAACATACTGTCATCTTCATACACCATACATCCATACCTTACATTATTAACAATAGTTAAACATGTGTTGACAACTATAAATTATATTGCTTGATACGGCAATTTAGCCCTTAATACACCATTATAAAAGTTATTTTGTCATGTTCTCGACAAAACGCTTAAATCGATTGACTTAATTAAATAGGTACGTCATGAGAAAATCTACAAGCAGAAAATTATCAGATTTTTAACTAGTAATTTTCATCGGAATAGTTAAGAAATATGCGTTGATGTTAAGATATTATTTAATTATTTTGAAGATTTATGACATAAACGCCATACATTCTATACATTACAGCATGACGGCCGGCTGCAGGCGCCAGTTGAAGTAGAACATTCTAGTCACGATTCCCATTACATGCGCCAGCGGACGAATCACTTCCCCACACGAGGGTTTGAGCTACGTCGCGAGCTATTCAACTTAAGCTTCGAAACTTCGAGAACAATACAGCCATTTGTGGATTGTACTCGGTAATTAGATGATTCGCAATATTTTAAATTGTTCGTAAAGCAGTTATTGTTCTGTAACTAATAATCAAATCTATGTATCTCCATGGATTGTTATTATAAGAGTTACCTAATCACGGTATGTTACAATGGAAATTATGGAAACTTAAAACTTCATGAATGAATTTATTACATTTTCAGTATTATAGCATCATGCCAGATCGCAAGAGCGAAAGTATCAAATATCTCTAACTTCGTCGACCTGACGTGCTTCTACATTCATCAGAACCTTTACAAATGTATAGTATGCCTGTTTCAGTACCTTCTGGGTCCTCTGTCAGCCAGTATCTGATCTATTTGGTCAAAATAGATGAGTCTTTAATAGTACAATTGCTTTATGTGAAAGAAAATTTACAATCTTGCCTACTTTGACGTGTGCATATATCAAAATTAAAAAAAAAAAAACTTAGCAAGTCAAATACTTTTGTTTCTGTATCATCACAATAGCCCTGAGTATGAGCCTGCTATCTTTACAAAAATAAGGCTTGTTGTACAAGCAACATAATTTTCGATTTCTTCTTTGTCTGTCCTAAAGTCTTCTGTCTTTCGCAGTTCATTTTGTGCTGCTGATTGCTGTCGCAGACGCATGATTGCAATATACTGCTGTGTTTGATGAGTCTTAAGACAGACGAGTGTGCATATGCACTTTTATGTACGTATATAGCCAAAAACTTCTTTTTATAACTGTTTTCATGGAATGTCTTACATGCAATCCAAGTTATTACCTTTGTTTTAATCATTCTATTTATTGAATCCAAAAAGCTGGTCAGGAAGGGTTGAGATATCAGAATGTTAGAGGACATTATTTAGAATTGTCAGCGCAAGTGATAATTATTCTTAAATAATTTTGTAAAAAACTATGATCGTGCCAGTATTTGAACCCGAGACTTCTGAAATGGGAAGCTAAACTCTAAGCGTCTATACAAGCAATGTTAAAATTTATTATTCAAACCGTAACTAAAATACCTACGCACGTCACTATAATACAGCAACAAATGATTAACTATGTCTTATATCATTAGTGCAAATCCCTTGACATATTACCGTTGGAAAAACTATTATTTTTCTTCACAACTCGCTGCAGCGACCATCGATCAACACGTAGGGGTCTGACTAAAACTTCGGATTTTTTTAACGAGCTAAGGTGAAAAATTAGTTTCACTGCATAACCATTATAATAATTGTAGATGGCAAGGTATTATGAAGACTCGTAGCTCATTATGTGTAAGTTAATACCGGTCATTACAAATAGCGAAAAGACAATGAATTATTAAAAATATTGCTGTTCTCACTTGTATCTGTTAATAAGTAAATAATTTTTACGTTAATAGCAGCATAAAAATTTCAAATATCTTCTATTCAAATTTAAAAAATCTTAAATGAATTTACTCTTGTCAAGAAAACAATGATCCTTCATCCATTCCATATTTAAATAAATAAACAAAGGAGATCATAGAACGAACTATGAGACACTTTTGTGCAACAGTATAATAAGATTATTTCGAAAAATATACGCTTTATTTAACAATATATATTTTGGGTATGTGACAGGAAAACAAAACAAACATTACTATGTATATACAGGAAGCCTCTCGATTACTTTCCATTTCACTACACGTCACGTTCGTATCTTCTGGAACAGGCACACCTGAGCACGCCATTATCAGAAACAATAAAACCGAACGGCAACACACGACACTAGGAAAATATAAAAATTTACATATAAAACAGTTGGAGATTTTCCCGAAAATATTTATTTCTCCCCTGGCAACACTACGTGACGCGAATGCGCGCCATCTCGCGACGATTACTCACTGTGTTTTCCCGCGTTCCCGCGATATTGTATCTGTGATTCAGTTTTCAATCTTTATATTTCACTCTGGGACGTGCCACAGTATAAAAAGAAACTCATACTGATATCTAATAGAATACACATACTTACAACAAACACAAGGTAAATAAACAAATTACCATAAATAAACATTAATATTTCGCATGGTTACGGAGTCAACGTGTACACTCTACCAAATTTTATTATTTAAATAATATTGTATGTCTATACAATAATGTTACCAACGAACTCATTTACAGCAGAACACCAGTAAGGTTTTCTATTTAAAACTTGCTTGAACATTAATGAGTTAAAGCTTAACGGTGTCTTCTATAAGCTTCAGTGCAAAAACCTCACAAGCTCATATCAAACATTTACAGTTAAATATTTAACCACACTGCGAATATTCAAGATTTCTATATTAAAATTTAATGATTTCCTCGAGGGAGCCTTCATCCATCAATCTGTCAGCGTGCAGTAGAAACTGCATTACCAACTTATTAATGCAGTTTCGAAACTTCTTCAAACGTACAAAGAGTCTTGATACAAGTGCAAATCTAACTTTGTCCTTTATCTTCATTAGGCCTTTTATTATCATACACATATGCTAGTAGTTATAGTAACAAACATGAACCGTAAGTCAAAAGCATTAAAGTCCACGAACATCGCAAATGAAGAGTTTAGAGGCAAGTCAAGAAAAATAGTGAGAAAAAGAACTATGATTTTCTTCCTCACCTCGTGGTATATTACCTCACTCTTAACGGAAGGATATAGAGTCTGATTTTGGGCGTAGTATTAAAATTTATGGTAATGAAATATATTCCGTTGGGCTTTGCACATTTTTCACGAAAACAAAGTCATGAATACTGAAGGAACTCACAAAGGCCCATAAAACTGACTGCAGTTTATGTGCCGTCGCTCGACAATCTTTCGTTTTGTAATTAAACACTTTGCATATTTTAATTGAACCATTGTTTTGTTTGTTTTTACTTTATATTTAGGTTGAATTAAAGGCTTTCGAAATGTTTTACTATTGCTACAAAAATGAAGAGCTGTGTCAGCTGTGTTTCTAGCACAGCTTAAAACTTACAGAGCTCTAAAGTTATGTTAATTATTTGACGAAATACATACATACTTTCACATACATTTGACATACATCTTATATAGTGGACGGCACATTGTCCTCTTGGACAATGGAGCTAAAAAATTACATAATTTAGTATGTAATTTATTATTACGATCTTAAAAATTTGGCGCTAACAAAAAGAAATTAGGTTGATAGATAGTACAGTTAGCATTGACAGTAGACACTTGCAACATCAGTAGGAACGCTCTTTTAAACAGAAATATCTAATAAAAACTTTTTGGAATATTAACAACATTTTTAATAATATATTCCCAGTCACATTCGTGGCATCATTGGATGATATTGAGTTAGCTGGACAAATTCCAGCCTGAAGGAAGAATTGTACCTGCTGCTGTTACATATCTTAAAACTAATGCGCACTGACCTGGCGATGGTAGAGAGACGCGCGCTAGTGGCTAACTTGACGAGCGGCCGGTGGGGCGGGCGGCTGGGACGAGAGGGCGGGCTGTAAGTGTACTCCGCTCCCGCCCCCGTCAGCCATGACCAATGCTCCGCCATCACACACCAACTTCCTAATTATAACTAACGGAAACTACTCCTCACTATACCAGTTCCTGATCAAATGTGTCTTCTTTTTCATTATACACGAGAACAGTTTACGTAGGTTGTAAATAACTCTTCTTGACATATATAGTCTCACTTCACAGTTGTCACTTCAGTGTTCTTCACTGCTCTGCCACTCCATCATACATTTAACGCACCTTACGTATATATTAAGAGAATGCAGATTTTACGTTTTTAATTTCGTTTTGTGTCTTGCTCCTTTAAATTATATGCATATCTGAAAGTCGTTTATTTTTAATTGAAGGCTTTTTCTACGTTGTATTTGATCGCAAATTTTACTAGAGACATACATTTTTTTGTTTTTTATATTGGGTATGTAATAAGAAAAGAACGAAGTGATATGAAAAAATAAGAACTCCAAAATTTTTTCAAATCAACTTGTAAACTTTTGAACGGCTTTCAAAGAAATTGTTGCAAGAAACTGATATTCATATTACAAATTCCCTATAGATACTCGTAGATATTTCTTCAGAAGTCGTCTCCCTGATGAGTAATATCAACATAAATATATAATTCCAATGAGTCTAAGTTCAAATTCTCAACAATTCATCACCCCCTAAAGGGTCTGCGCCACTCAACGTGCACATCCTTCAAACTTGTAACAACTCTTATTAAATTCACGAACAATGATTGATAACCTAAAACGAACTGTCTACACCTGCTACATCGAACATCTAAGCAAAGGAAAAGCATCCTTGCAGCTTTTAAAATAAAGTCCAACGCTACAGCAATAACGTTCACTAAGGGTCTAAGGATACAGGGATGAATTTATCTTATCGTTCGAAAATAACCTTTAAGATAAACGTATAAGATTTAAGTTGTAGTCTGCAGCTAATCTGTGAAAATGCATTTAGCGCTGCGGAAAATAGCGTTATTAATGCTCCCCTTTACAAGAAACCGTCTTATTTAGGAAGGAATCATTCAAATGCCTTAAATATTATTCGTCTTGCTCTTGCCGCGTAAATTAAAGAGAAATAGAATGATAGTGAAACTAAGTTGCGTAAGATTAACTGTTATATAATTTAAATGTTTTATAGTCATACCTGTGACAGCGGCAGAGGAAGATTACGAATTCAGTGGTGGTGGCAAGTTCAAAAGTAATAAATCGTCCCCCTCAAGATGTGGGAGATATGAAACTCAGTGTGACACAGGAGTGGGATTGCGGGGTATTACCACATGCTGTTTATGACGTTGCCGCGGGGTTATATACGAGCTGGCAGTTTTATTAGGGAAATAATTGTATTGGGAACTGAACCCAGCAACCTTTCATAAAATTTGTTTGTAAGATATGCAGGTTTATTAGGATGATTAAGGTTGTAAAGGCTTTTTGTACCGCGAACGTGTAATATTTTTTGAGTTATATATCAACAATTTTTGTCGCACTATCGGCCGCGGATCTCTTCTCAAATCGAAAAAGAATAGACCACAGTCTTTATAACTGGCCAAGTATTATACAATACATATAAGTAGGTGTGTATATTTGTTGTACTGTATTGTACAGTTTAAATTTAAAGTACAAAGTGCACAGTACAAAAGTACACATTATTCCACACGGTGCTCACGACACGCCCACCCGCGGTCGGCCCCGCTCTGTTTACCGAAAACACTCGTTCACCCCGACTTAACCCTGTTAGCCATCCCTCTGTCTGTTGCGATTTAAACTGCAGATGCTGCGTAGGGGCATTGGTGAGTGCATTTGTCATATATTCCTACCAGTAGATACATTTGGTAGTACAATACGGTTGGCTAGTACAATACAAATAAAGACATAACATCACGCCCGTATTTCCTCGAAGGGGTAGGCAAAGGAGTATAGGTAGTAGCTATGCTGCTCACGATGAACCTTTTATGTTAAGCATCCTTTGCATTAGGGGGCGAGTCTATTGTCATACACCACGCATAAATCCAGACTCGAAACTACTACTGGGAATTCAAGTTAGAAAAATCCAATAACACTTTGCCCGACATGGGGATTGAACTCAGTACCACTCGACCAACCGGGCAATCTAAAAATATACGGCACAGCTTGTACCGACGTCTCAACAAAATGTGCAGAACGAGGTCAACAAATGCTGTGAAAATAATATTTCCTATATGAATTTAGAGCAGTTCATTACTTATCATTGATTACTGTACGCATGCTGAGGGTTATTATCGGCCAAAATATTCCAATATGTCTGTCCAATATCATTCCGCCATTATAATGATAATTTATGTCACCAATTAAACTTCCCCTTCCCTTGTACTACAATGCACCCTTCGCCCTTCGATCACCGAAGTGCATAGTTGTTCATTTGAAGGTTTACCGGAGGTTCTGAGAGAGTTATTCAAGGGAACAACGACTCTTGATAAGATGACTATTGTTTGAGTGAATACTTCTCTGGTACGAGAGTTCTGACGACGCGGCTGTGGAGTGGACTGGAGTCCAAACATTGCAATTTTTATAGCGGTAAAAAAATAATAGAATCCAGTAACAGTAATGTACAAAGTTACTTAACAGATATACATTTGATATATATCATTATCATCGTCATCAACCCATTTATCGTCCCGTTCATGGATCTCATTTTAGGAAGCCCCACGATGATCAAGTACAACTCAGTGATTGTATCACGGAATGCTGTAACTGAAACTATATCTTTGTAATATTTGCACATGCGCGGGTCTGGATCATTCGCCATTCCCTCAAATGTCTCACGCACCTGCAAGCTATCACCCTTCGACCGAGTACGTGCTGGGGCATGATTCTCATAGTACCATCTGATCCATACCAACGCAGAGACTGTATAGTGGAAACCAAACTTTAATAAACTATATCACATCACATATTGCATACGTATGCACATTTCTAAATGCACAGTTATTTAAAAAAAATCACATTAAAAATGGACTCGAACCTACTCGTACCACTGACAAAGCCGTCGAATCTCCTAACACCATCTGCTCTTTAACAAAGCAGACTGTACACTGGTAACCAGAAAGCAACAAACACAATTATATTTCTAAATGCATACTTATATACCTCGTTTTACAGATTAAATATAAGAAACCAACCCATAAAATCCGCTGTCCTGGTAATATTTGCTAATTAACAGGCCAACCGATCAAAATTTTTATATTTTCCAGTAGGCGACGAAGAGTGAGAAACCTACATTGACAAGTGTTGTGAATTAAATCCGGTCCCACCCCACACCCCCTTTCGATTAGAGCAACACAATTGCACCCCACCGATAGTGTACAATGCGGAGAACTCTTCACGGCATCAAGTACATAATGGGGTAGGCAGCTCGTGGCTTCTTTGATGGCAATTAAATGGCATGAGGACGTACTGAGCGACAGATGTTATGGCACACGTGGGCAAGTGAGCGTAATTTTTATTTCGCAAAGGGAACGTGTATGTACCTGATATATAGGAAATACGAGGATATTAAACGCATTTAGACACATGACACGACACGTTACGATACGTGATACGTAAAGTACCACCACAAGTCGTACCACGAAGCAATTGTTAATATAACTATATATATCTATAACTACTAACATAGTTACTACTACGTCACTAGTACGTACTAGTCAATACTCGATTAGATTTACTGTGTAAAATTGTACATTACTACACAAATATTAATTACACTGAGACCTGACGTGTAAGACTGTGACTTGATCCAATGGTCAACACAGAAGCGCGTTAATAAGACAGTATATCTTGTCTGTACTTCTGTCGCCGACCGTACCACCCAACTGTAGTATAATCAGTAAGCGCCCTCACTGCTCCGACTGATTTATAGATGTCAATAAATAACTAAGGATTATCGGTATACAGAGCTAGACGTTAGGGGAGACTGCTAAGAGATTGGAATTGCCTAAAGGTTAACAGATTTTAAACCCTTAATTAAATGACAAAAATATTGTACAGAACCAGATACCATGTATTAGTTACTTTTATTATTCGCTAGCAACATACGACACCAATGAAGTTGGGTTATGACAATTAAATTGTCTTAATTATGTTGTATCGAATTATGTCATGGGAGAGGAATTCAGTTTTCCTGGAATTGCATCGGAATGTGTTACAAAACAGTTTGTTACATAAAAACTGAAAATTCATACACTGCACTTCATTATAACGATCGCCAGATCAAAACAATATTATTAATTTATCTAAAATATACCCTGTTGCAAGAGAATAGAGCTGCAAATTGCTTGTATTTGGTCAGAAGGGGTGAGATCCCCTAATTCACTCAACCCCTACTCGTTTTGTCGTAGATAAAATTAAAAATATAAGGTACGTATTTGCATAAGTTTCACGGCTGTTTAGTGTTACAAGCTAACACAGCTTGATGAAGGCACAGATTACAAAAAGGCGCGAACTTTAATTCCAGGACAAAGGTATTTCATGGCCTGCCTTGCGAAGATTTTATAAAAAATACACATACACATTCCTAGCTTTATTGATTATATTACAAGACGATTATTTTACATTTTGCGTTATTATATGAAATTAATGCAGCTTGTCTAATAAGTTTATGATACATGATTTTTATTCGATTTCAAGGTCACGCGTTTTTTTCGACATTAATTTTCATGCAGTTATATGAGGAAGACATATTTAAACAAAATGCAACCTTAAACTTTACACAATAAAAGTCAAAATATGAGGTTTAATAAACCAAATAAAGACAGCGCCTGACAGTCGTGTGGTAGCCACGCGTCGCAGCGTGACTCATAGTAAAGTCCGAAGCACACAGGCGCTGAGACTTGCGAGACGGCTGGCTACGAGTGTGTGCGTTATGCGTTACTTTTGTGAGCGGGTTCACATATCTTGTCGATTTAAAAAAATATATACTTCTTTGACGTTCGGGAAAAGAGATCAGAGTGAAGTTTTAGTTTGGGATGAAGTTGATGTAATACATAATTTATTATTATTATTAAATCCCAAATTAATGTTTCCGGGACAATATATTATGTCAGCCTAACATGGTAGAGGTATACAATTGTAGTAATTCTCAACAAACGGTTTACATAAAAACTATCTGGATGTATGAAATTGTATCAAAATTAAACTAATCCAACTCGCATCTAATTTGAGAATCGTTGAATTGTAATTCAAAATTCCTATATCTCATATAGTAATTTAGCTGCTTAAGTAATCTCATAAAACAAAATACTATGATTATTTTAATAAATGCATCTATTAGTGTTATCCTCAGCAGCACGACTAACTTTGGAAATATGAAATTGCAATGTCTCAGGCCGCAGTCGTTAACTCTACTGTAGAATTATGATACTTAATTGCCAATTTAATCACTTAGGAGACTTAGGACTGGCCGCTCTTATATTTTTATGGGTAATGGACGCATACGCTATTTTTAAACGCATCCAGCAATTATATTCACCGTCTTGTTAGTACAATTATTCTTTAGTCTGTTATAAACTTTAATAAGCAAATAGTAATTATTTACACACTAATTGAGAAAATAGGAAATTTTCTTATGAAAGATTGACCAGAATCAACATAACATAGTCAACTCTCATTCAAATTCATAAAGAAGGTCATAAAAATGGTAAATAATTTAACATATTCTTTTATTAATTCTTTGTACCCGCTAACGCCTATCACTGAGTCACCGCCCAATGTCAGTTTATGTGAAATCGATGCAACGCTGTTGCTGTTTGCAAACAGTTGCTCTGCATTCGTGTGCGCTCAGCTTTACATCTGTCAAGTGCACGCGAAACACACCTTTATTATTACAGTTACAAATATTATAATAACTTGAAGGACTATTTCTAGAAATAATTTTATTACTAACATTTTGCTTTA
>DWMG01001604.1:0-14847 GCA_018244855.1 Elbella merops | reverse complement strand
CCTACACAGAAGTACGCGTGCTCGTTATATATGTAGTACAAATATTTACCCTGATTATCAATCGAATCTATAACCTCCGCCGGCGCCAGCAGACCGCGATATGACGCAGAGCACGTAGTCGTGCCTATATAGGCATCACTTCGTGGCCTGGCCGCCTACGACCAGCAGCCTAGGCGTTCGAAAAGTCGTGCTCTGCGGTCCCCAATCTGCTTGTTTGACATGAGGATTTTGGACAAAAACACCTCAGGATGGACCTATGTCCAGCAGTGAACTTAAACAGACTGATGACAATTCACCCATGCTTTTAAACGCGCCTTTCCGATTTCGGACATTTGACTCCTCCATGAGCCAATACCTGAGCTATTTGGTACGAGTTCGCAAGGATACAGCACGGTTACTTGGAAGATATAACGTTCACCGGTATCTTGGTAAGATAAACTCGGTCAAAAGATTTCGCGTAACCTTCTCAGCGTCGAGTCAGACAGGCCGGCGTCGGGGCCTAGGTTCAACGCTTGGCACCATTCCCGAACCGCTGACCCAGTGAAGGATACACGCGAACCGGGTATTTCACAACTATATGAGATATAGATCTATGAAATTATAATTTTAAAGATTTATCTGTGCACTTAGAAGCCTTGAGATGTTTTCATGTGACGCTAATCGAAAGGTCCTGGGTTCAATCCCAGACATAATAAAATTTTATGTTAGATAAATATTATTTTTTCGTTGTATGTTGGCGAGCGACAAGTGAGTAATTTTAATTTTTTTCGTTAGATCACACAGCTTATTTTCTTTGTCCTACATCGTTCTCTTTCCACATTGTCCCGTTTTAATGTATATGTACCCTAAAGACAAACTGTATGTACTTTTGTAAAATCAACAAATATACAATCCCAGATCTTTATCAAAAAAAATCTTTCATCCTTTATCAGATTATTTTATTGCCTGAAGTTCGATGCACGCAGTTGACGTCACATCCGGCGGATTTGTGCTTCCGATGGATGTATCAGCCGTGACTCTACTAGCCTTGATACTCACATTTGTGACAGTGTAGACAAGGCCATGTGCTCACGAACAAGGCAGAGACAAGACAGTGCTATGGTAACCAGACAACTGATAACCATATGTATATCTTTTTGTAAACATATCAGATAATTTGAACTGATCTAGAAAAAAAAAAAAAATTATTTTTCGTGGGTAGGAATCGAACTCGCTAACCCCGGCTTAACAGTCAAGGTTCTAGATAACGGATCAGTAAGCCTATCAACAATAATATTAATCAACTACATAGTAATCTCAGTTTTAAAGGATGGAAATTTCGTATTTATAAATATGATACTTAAGAAATTCAAATGTTATGAAAATTAAGCGTTCACAACTACTTAAATATATTTACTAGTCGATAAGCAGTTAAACATCTTTAGATCGTAGTCTTTAAAATTATTACATTTAGAGAGGAAGGAAGATAATTAGGTATGTAGGTAGTATATTGTGCACTTTGATAATTCTCATTTCACTCGATAGATGGTGTAACAAATCTATTTTTGGAATAGACAAAAAATCTCCAAACGAATCCCGTTCTATTGGAATAGACGTGGTTGATTGACCCACTGAAATATCCCGGCACCGAGCTGTTACGATTTATCCCGGACTTCCGCAGGAACGAATTCGTTGAATGAGCTTGATTCGCACGTTGGCGTGGCGGTGCATACTCAAAAGTGCAAAGAATTATATCTTTATGATTAGGTTAAACTTATAATGGCATGTTCCGCTCTATGTTTAGAAAGTATGACGTAACCAATACCAACACGTGTTTCCCTCCAGAACGGATCAAGCGTGTAAAAAAAAGATCATAATATGGTACTAAAAAAATTAAAAAGCAACCTCTTCAAGTTTCTAATCGGATCAACTCAATTGAGATCCTATTCCGAGCCGGCAGAAGATTAAAAACAAACTATACAATGATCTCTCGTAACTACTGTAATGTCTAGGAGGTTAGTCAAATTATACTTAACGTAGCCATACAGCTTACGTCTATGGGAAAGAGACGTGACGATATATATCTATATTCCTTTATAAACAACTTAGAAATAAGAGAGCTGATTTTTTTTTCCAATACAAATTAATTGACTTCGTGATATGTTATGTGCGCTTAAATACCTATAAGTACATATATAAATAAGTGCAATCCACGTGTATACATATTAGGAAACTCAGGGTATAACGATTAGGACGCTCGCCAATGAGTGAAAGAGTCGGACTGGATTTGGCAAGGCGATCTTCTATTAATACTTGATATTACTAATTACAAGTATGTCTCTCGTACCTACATGATTAAACATTTACCGGCTTACATCTCGTATGATTTTTGGGAATGGTCCGACTAGTTTCTGACCTATACTAGCTCCATCATCATCAGCTCCCATCGATTACAGCGAGGTCGGGCGAAGACTAACATGTTTCTAGCACATTCCATTGGATTAAGTGGATGAAAGAGTATAGATCACTAGGCACTGTAAAAAAACGATATTCCGCGCTAGCACGAAGCAATTCCCTATTTAATTAATAAGTTATCATTATCATTACATCTGGTCCCTTATTGGGTGGGCAGTGACCATTGAGCGCTAAATACATCTATCCTTAAAACCGGATGGATTTCTCCAAAATTTTCATTATGGTACGTTCTTCATATACACATGTCGGTTACGGAGGCGCTGACGCCCCCATGAGCCAGTGTCTCACCTATTTGGTGAAGCTGTTCACCAATATGCAATATTCAGTACTTCATTGTACGAGTATTCCTTTTTCTTATTATGATATCTGACCTCTTTTTAAAAAAAAATAATTATTACCATTACGGATATAACAGATTTTTTTTTATAACGGCTCAACGCCTTTTCCACGGTGGAATAAAAATATAACTGGTGAAAGATGGAAGTGTACTTATACTTCTCTGCCTACATTTTCGGGCTTAACAAGGGTGGCACTACGTTTTTTTATAATACCTTAATAATGTAAACGGGCATGCTGGCTATCTGCCTGGTTATATTTATCAAATAGGAACGAAACTGCTTTTGACATACTCGTAAACCACAGATACGTTGGTTTCGCTTCTGACTTAAATAGAGTTCCCTGTCTTTTATTACGTCAAGACTTTTTTCCGGGGATTCTCAAAAAAATAGGAGCACGTATTTTCCTGTTAATTTTTCAAGTTTGACCAATGTAATAACTTGGCTGTTTCGAAAGTCAGATTAATTCGATTCGCACATAATTTATATTCAAACATAGAAATCGAACTCCATTTTAAAATTTAAAATTTTTACACATATATAACATTTGCCCCATTTATCAGAGCGTGCTTTTTGAATAACTCATCCTCGCATACCATTTATTCAATGTATGGATTTTGCCACACATTTGTGTCTATTTGAATCATTTCGTCCGTGTCCGTACACCTTTCATGACGTTCCGTGGTCACATACAAGATGAGTCCAATTGAGGTACCAATCGTCGTCGTCGTCGACCTCATCAGTCTATCTCAGTGCACTGCTGGACATAGGCCTCCCCAACAGGTGGTTTATGACCGTAATATCCGCTGGGCATGCGGGTTGGAGGTCGCTAAATGTGATTTGATATCATCATCGTCGTCAGCCTATCTCAGTTCACTGCTGGACATAGGCCCCCCAATGAGCGCCATAGCGCCCTGTCCTCGGCTCGTCGTTAAATGAATGAACGTACCAATAGGAAACGAATTTTTCCTAAGATCCAAAAGGGGATACGTAAACATTGTATAAGGAAAGCTTGCATAATAAACAATGTTTGTGTTTCAATAATATTGAATTCTGTCAACGCTCAGCTGGCGTGGTGCCAGCGCGCGCCGCTGACGTGGCGTCATATACGCGGAAAATTATTCGTCGTGTTTTTCAACGCTTTCTGCCCCTTATACAGTCATCATCGTCATCACCGGCCTGTCTACAGTGCTATACACACCACGCTACGCAGCTAGATTTTCAGCTCTTCGCTTCCACTCTTTCTCCTATACAGCACACCGCTTTAACCTTTTCCTTTGTGATCTATCTTCACATTATGGATTGCCTCTCTATTTGTATTCTTATCTAGCAAGGACTTCTATGATAGCCAGTACAAAATAAATATCAGTATATAGTATTTGGATTACGCACTTACCGTGCGTATGTACGTAATCCGACTGCGACTATATCAGAAAGTCTCATGTCTCAGTAGACATGAAATGTTCTGATATAGACCTCCCTGGAAACACTATGTTTGCGAGCAATAGATAGCAGGTACTTCCCGGTCTATTAGAATTTGAATGGTTAATATTATGATGGATATGGTCTGAGTGCTACTCTAAAACATAGAACTTATTATCCTACAGGTGTGCATGGGTTTGAAGAACTGAGGAAATTTTGAAGCATTGTCCATAAGTGATCTATATTGGGTGCACAAATTGATTTTTTACACCTCGATTTTGAATATTCATGCTAAAGTTGAACATCATCTGAACTATGTATAATTATAACTAGAAGATTAATAAACATGAAAATGTTTAGTCAGTAAACGATAGACAGTTAAAGATGTATTTATCGTCTACGAAATTTTTATATTTTTCAATTCCTACAATTACATGTTTTGTACTTTTTATGCCATTTTGGAAACTGAACGTGTATATGTAGCTTTATTATGCAAGGGGTTCCTAGTCGATTTCCCGTCATGAATTATGAATAGTTTGGGGTCTGGTGTAGGCACTTTATATGTACATACATATACAGATATATATGGACGTTGATGTCCATAGCAACTGCGACATAGCTTCGTAGTGGGAATCTAAATCGCAAATTTAAAGTGTACACAATTATTGTTATTGAAGCTAAACCATGAATCTAAACTGAGGCATTTAATATTACTATACTTCATCGATAAGCATTTTATTGGCAAAGCTGAAATTTCATCTGATCAATAACATAAAGGAGAATATATGTGTACCTATATCTCATCATCATCATCAGCCTTTAGTTGTCCACTGCTGTACATAGGCCTTCTCTAATCGGCAGCGTCTTCCTGTAGAATACGAATACCTACTGCGGTCACCAACCCGGAATGCCAAGCGTAGTGACTATGGAAAAATATCTATCTACGTAGAGGAAAATATGGCGAAAAAACTTGCACAAATGCAATCAATATCTTGAATAGTTATTAATATACGAGTATGTGTCTATTATACCTGTATTTATATAAAAACTAGTTATGTTTGTGTCACATGCTTGCAACGTAGATAATTGTTATACTTGGGCGTCCACTAATCATGTAGAACCTACATCATATACCTACTTCTTTACCTATATTCTGGTAGATCGCGGTATGGCGCAGCCCATGTGGATACCTAGCGTAGGGATAACGGCCAAAAACCCCGCAGAGGAGGCTTATTCCAGCAGTGGACTCAAATAGGCTGTTTATGATGGTAATGAACCTATATTCACAGTAGTATAAATTAGAACTACATGAAATTTTAAGAAGTTTAGTGGTCAGCGAATCCCACTCTATAACCCGAGGTTACCAGTTCGACTTTCAGCTAGCACAAATAATTGCATTAAGAGCATTTCTCTTTGTCTAACTACATATATTATTATATTTTAATTTCTAAGTATGCACATACAGACTACCTAATCTGAGTGAATTATCCTAAGATGTTATAATTATTTTTACTAGAACTTTCCAACATTATTATAATAATTATTACTAGAACTTCCTTATACTTTAACTTTCCTATATAACGCTCCAACAGTAAAATAAACTATTTTTGTACGTTACCATAAACATAAACTTATGTGACTGCTAAATTAATATACGCTGAACACAAGAATTACATTCATCTGTAATGTAGAAAGTTGGGAGATACTACATTTCTTTTGTATGTAACTCTGAAATGAATTATGTATGAGGGCGGATTGAATTAATCAAACAATCCGCCGCCGAGTTGCGAGCGATAAACTAGTCTTCAAACAAATGTGTATCTTAATCCGTTCTCTTGTTTTCCAGACAACCAGCTAGCTTATGTAGACAAGTGAAAAACAGCTGAAAAACACAAAATGTATAATGAATTGAAGGGAAATAACCGGCAACAATCCACGCTGAAAATGATCGCCAAAATATCTTTTAAGCCTTTAATTCGTGACAAGAAAACACAGAAATAATGACCAGCAAAATCTTATTGACACAATTACTGTCATTCTCTGCAAATGCTATTGGTTTAGTAGACCGAGAGAAAAGCTCGGTGGGGACTTACGTCATATTTTATAGTGTCGTAATGAAAATTCGCCATTACCGTCGCGGTGCTCTGATGACTGTGTAAGCATCGTACATAATTCAGGTCGGCTACTATGTGGTGTGTTTATTACTCCGGCGTCATTATTTTTTTATCTAAGTACCCTCGCAATTTCACTTTTGTTCAACGAACTGTTGTAAATTCCCACTGTTTACTTCGTTCTTTTTCCATGTTTCGTATACGTTATGAACAGATATGAGAAGAGAGTAGCAAAGAAACAGAAGCCAGCAGTCAACATTTATTGCCTTTGGATATCTATTACCAAAACGGTATCGATAAGACAGTCAGTAGCAATTAAATTAACTAAAAAAAAATGTAACAACATGCCTGTAATCGTGGAAAAGTCAGGCGGAGAAGTGTCGTACACTCCCACGTTTAACCAGCGACGTTACCGCCCCACTAAGAAATAGGATGCGAGTCTATTTCCATATACGTGCACAAATCCAAAATCATAAAAACCCAACAGCACCTGACTCCGAGATCGAACCCATGAAATATAGGTCCTGGGTATGATTCTAGCTATCCTAAAATTCCAGCAGACGGATGTATACGAGAATAGATACAATGGATAATTTTTTTTGTGACGTCACACTCCTAATTCGTTTTTGTTAAAACTTGGCATGGCGGAATCGAAAAGTTGTTTTAGTAAAGGTGATTCAATGCTCCATAATTTCCTTATTCCGGCCTATTTCTACTTCCTTATAAATTGATCTTTAGACAATAATACAGTTCTGACCATGTTTTATAACAACTGTAAAGCGCGCAATTAGGGATGGAAGATTTTTAGGGAATAATTTACCTTTAAGGATGAATAAAATGGTTGGTAATTTTTGTTGGAGGGACTTTGGAACTACATTCGGAATAATGGTATCTTGCCAAGAACTTCCACAGTGCCATCTTCACCTAAAGAGATAAGAGTCTGTGCTATAGTAACCACACATTAAATACATTCACATCTTCACGCCATATCCCTTACGGGTAGACTGAGATAACAGAGTGCAAAATATCTCTACCCTTGCAGATCTGCCGTGACATATATTATTTATGACATACAAGTACACTTGAAAATAAATTGGTATTGATGTATATATTTGGAGACCCAAACAGAACAAATACTCATGCTTATCACACAACTATTTGTCCTCGGCGGAGAGGTCCTGGTCTAGTGACCCGATTTGCTGAGTCACGGATTGTGGGTTCGATTCCCATCTAGGACAAATATTTGTGCAATGAGCGCGAGTATTTGTTCTGCGTCAGGGAGTAGGATTACGTATACCAATATGTAGTCAGAACTATATGTACCTACATACATAATATTATCTAGTCTATATGTTGTGTGGTTAATATAGGCTTTGCATAATTTGCGATCATATCGCCGTATGTGAAATCTACTTGCTTATGTTATTGTTATTATTATTATTATTACATTTTGGATTATACCTAAAGAATGGTTTCAGATAAACTTTACCAAATTTTAGGGAAATTCAGTATCAACGAAGATCCAAAATCTACTTTTAACGGCTTCAATATTTCGTCACCCTGCTTTTGTGGGAATAAAATTTTGATATCAATTTGTTTCACGGGAGAGAGACACAGGTATATTTTCCACTATAAACCCTTATCGAATATTGTTTATAACTGCTTGATTGTTTTATATTTTACACATTTCTCGAAACGGGCAATTTTTATACAGAAACTATATTAGGTCCACTTCTCAGAAGTCCCCTCAGACGGCGCCTGTCGTGTATTCTGAGAAAACACAATGAGAAAGAAGTTTTTATATATACAAATGATTCACATTATGTACTTATTTTTCTTTATTGTATGAATATACAAGTTTTTCGAGAATTGTAACTTTTGGGAAATCTTCCTAAATGTACCAAAAGTTATTTCTGATTCGATATCATTATGGCAATACCCGCCTTCTGTTGGACGCTCACATTGCAATGGAATGTTGTGCAAGTTTTGATTCGTTATACTCATATAACCATTATTTAAACTAATTATTTTCAATCTTTTGTAATAATAATAATAAGAACAATAATAATAAGAACAATAATAATAACGGAACTTATTATCAACTTTAAGCCAGTTTTACCGCCTTAATGTAAGAGAAAAAGATACATTTCGTTATCTCATTTATATCTGTATATAGGGAAAGTTCGTGTAAAATTTTACAAGGATCCATTTAAGTTTCCACGTGACGCGCGAAGAACGGAGGGTAAAGAAAAACTATAAATTTGCTTTTCTTTTTTATTCTTCTCCAACACTTGGATCTTGAATACTCTTTTTGTTTCTGTAGTTCAATGTACGAGTATAGAATATGTATGAGCCTGCTATATTAGGCTTTATGCAAGCGTACATAGAAAGAAACTTGCTGCCTAAACGGGATCTGAAGAACCACTATATCTACACACATGAAATTTTACACAAAAGCTCATTGCATGATATAAATAGGCCTTAGCGAGTAATTTTTGGAAATTCCTCTCCTAAGAGCTAAAAATGGGAGACACAAATTTGCACAAAAGTTCTTTCTTTTTCTTTGAAATGAAGAAATGTAAAAATTCTGTACAGCTTTAAGAGTGTAAACACTTTTTTGTGTCACTGTTCTCGAAAATAAATCTGAATAGCAAAAAATTTATTCATCTGATTTAAACGTGAAACCAAGTTGATTATGTCGAGTACGGAATGATATTTAAACACTACTTGTGATGTTACGTATATTTGCCATGTGTTAGGTAGAGACAGAAACATCGTACAAAAATTCGAATACATCGTAACGGCTATTTGCAGATTCAAGACCATTTTTCGTGCTATAAACCAATTAGATGTAACTTCAAGACTCGATCGTTGTCTCGGCGGCAACTTTAAGTCGGTAAATCTAACTCAAAACAAATTTAACATTGATCATAACTACATTGATTCCAATACATTCTAAGCGTCTTCTACTAACATGTATGTTTTTATTGAGGGTAGTCTGAAAATATTGATCTAAGCTTTTAAATATACCATAAGTATGGAATGTTGTGAATAATTAGGGTAAAATCAATTCAGGAACAAATATTATCAACAGAATATAATGTATACATCATCATCATCCGTTATCAGTTCAATGGTCGACACAGGTCTCTCCCAAGGCACACCACTAAGTCCGGTACTGTAATATAGTTTAAAGCAACTATGTTTTTTGTATTCTTGGTTCCTTTGTATTGATATCACTACATCGTGTAATATATATAGTTATGTACGTCATTGGGTCCTAAACAGTTATCAAATGCACGACTTTGTACAAATTAAAATTGGCGACTTAATTCATAGAAGTCAATTTATTCAATAGATATTTAAATCATTCGGAATATTGCACAATCGCGGGCAAAACCGGATCAGAGCAACAGTAAGTTCCATTTTACTATGAAATGTTTCGTGAGTGTTTATACACATGATTATAAATGTACCGGCTTAAATCACGTACGTTTTTCGGGCTGGCCCGACTAGTTTCGGGCCTGTTCTCCACCGCGAACTCGCTGCAAGCGTCGGGAGCTCATGAGGAAGGACCTCGTACAGGTCCGAAAGTAGTCGGGCCACCCCGAAAAACGTACGTGAGTTAAGCCGGTACATTTATAATCATGACCAAGTTCCATTGTTTGACATAGGTGTTTTCTCGAAATGAAAAGGTTGAAAACCATAACCAGTCACACAAACCAAGTGCGAATTGGCAGACTTGGCATACACCGGACAACTTATCGAGAACTTTTTGAATTAACGATTTCGTCACGATCCTTTCCTCCGTTGTTATAGCGCAGATATTTAATCTCTAAGAAACGTATCTTTTTGTGATTGCAAAAGCTTCGCGCCGGATTTTGTACCTAGACCCAGGATTGAAAGATCGAAATCTTAACCACTAGTTTACCATTGATCTAGTTTGATAAAATGTAGAGCATTACATATATAAATAAATAACTCGATAGAGTGTATGAGAAATAACTAAACATTCTTAACTTTTTTCCTTTGTCAAATATGAAAATAGTAAATAAGTTTTTTAGGGTTCATAATAGCTCCTCTACTATATTGACACCCCTGTTTATCTTTCAATCTAACGTTACCTTTCAAAAATTACCCTAGGGGTTGGAAAAACATATTTGGTTAGCCGCAAAAAGGAAACTTTAGAATTGGGTTCTACTATGTCTGTATAAATTATGGACGCCCCTTGACTGAAACAAAAGATTTCTATGTAGGGTAGGCATGACGAGAGGTCTTCAGACGAAAATCAAACAAAATTGACTATAGCCAACGGTTAGTTTCACGAACGATACCAAATTAATTGCCATAGTAAAAAATAAAGCCGATGTGATAAACGAATAAATACATAACATTTTGATTTTTGGATAAAATATCCATATTAAAATTAATGTAATTTACTATATCGTATATTAATTAAACATTTTATTATTGTGTTAATCGTTAGTTAAGCTTTGTGGATTGGGGTTCCGAATTCAAATTTTGTAGGAGGTATTTGTATTAAGCAATTCGAAATACTTTAAAACTTAATGTTAATAGCTCATTAAAAATCCATTAAAACATTGTTAAAATAAAATTTAGAACACTATTTTACCTGTCCGATATTTTTTTTAGAACAGTCATAGTGATTTTTAAAGAATTTCAAGTTTAATGTGATCATAGTGTTTTTTTTTTAATTTTTCATAATGGATTTACTAACGTTAGCTGTTCGGTGCTGGCCGGCGAATGGCGTCCGTCGCGAGCGGTGGCCAGATCCCCATCGTGATCACTCATGCAACACAATATCGACGCACCGGCACACAGAAAATAGAACTAACCCAACACTGGACACTATAACATTATTAACCACAAAGTAATGATACTCCGGAGCGTGCAAATAGCGCTTATTTATGTGGAAACGAGGCGCGCGCGGGCGATCGCCATGTTGATTTGAGGGCGCGATTCGCGCGCGCGCCAAACGTGGCAGTGGGTTGCTAGCTATAAAGATTTTCCCATTGTTGAGAGATCGTTCTGTATAAAGATTAGAAAAACATACTACCGCCAAAAAATGTAACTCAATACAACATTTTGGCGACTTCTTGTTATTGTAAAACTTTCGAACAGTCTTAAGTATACCCGCTGCTAATCGATATCTTTAACTCACAGACTGGCAACAAGTTACAATTATAAGTTTCGTGCAGTCTTCTTATTATTTTTAAAACTGCCTTAATAGTATAATCTGTAAATTCATCATAACAGTACCAACTATCAATTAAAGACCTACTCGGACGTAAAATGGTATTCCCTCGGTCTTTACAATAATCAATATTTGGATAGATATTTCATAATATTGCTCATACGTAATACGGTGCAATATTGCATGCATGCAGTGCGTTTAGATTATATTCATCATATTATTTATAACTTTTGCATTGTACTCTTTATAATGTAAGTGTTATCTTTATTAAATTTTCCGGTGGCATTCACTGTTAAGAAAGTTGTACGTAAATAGTCTCAATAAAATCTTTTGTCCCAGCTTACATTACAGCTTGTGCATTGGAAATTCCACAAATTTCCAATGCAATTCTTAATTCCACAGAATAGCATAATCCCCTGCACAAGTGTTATGTAGCGGAAAAGCATTTCGAGGCACAAGGCGTTCTTGAATCTGTAGTAGTAAAAATGCAATTGTGATAAAAGTATATCTCACATAAAACAACGGTTGCATGACATTCAGATAGTTTAAATGGATTTATACTACGTACGATGTATTACAGGCATACTTACATATATTTCACAATGTTAAATATAAAATTAATGGATTGAAGTCATTGCTGTCGATGCTGAATTTTTTTATTGTTAATTTTAAATACATAATCTGGCAACCCTACCGCGCATGCGCGCACCTCAACCACTGCAATACGACGTCGTAGGGCAAGGACTGAGCCTATTTTTACATTTCTTTGTAAATTAATCGCCAAAGCGATTTATAACTGTAATATTATAGAAATACTTCAGGAATAAACTCAGTATTTGTAAAGATAATATTCTTTGTACTTTGGTAATACCGACATGTAAGCCATATTCCGGCAATATATATATATAATATTTTAATCCAAAGCTATGATAATATTTCGATACGAATACGATTTTTAAAGCTAATCCAATGGAACATTCATTCCATAGTTGTTTTTCTTCTATTAATTAAACTTATCTAGACGATAATTATTAATAGTTTATTCAGTTTTATTTTCAAATGCAGTTAATAACTGTAATACAGAAACATATTAATGAATACTAGTTGTCTATAGCCGTTTGTAAGCTCAAATCTAGACTTGGCGCTATCCATATGTAATCCGCGCTGTGTTTGTGTATGCGCGCACGTACCTATATATTGAATTTGTGTCTTTAACTTTTTTCATAATTATTTAATACTTCATACCAGCCGGTACTAATATGACACATTACTTAAAATGTTATAATGGAAAGTCTAGTACTTTTTTTTCACGTGACTTTAGACGTTATAAACGTATAGACGTTATAAATTAGATATAATGTACAGTGTTGTGAATTTTGAAAACGATTTATCAGAAACAGTTCAAGCATACAATATATTAAAATGGACCAACGCATTCGCATTCGTCGTTGAAGAATGAATTTCGAAAAAATATGTTATGAATGACCACGCCACTAAAAATAAGCTAGAAAATTTTCAAGATTTTGTGGAACATTGAAGCCTAAGACATTACAACAATTGAAGAATAGAATGTAACAGACATATACACGATTGTTGCCTTTCAGTGACCAACTGAGATAATAATAGTAAGAAACATTTTAAAACTTACATTAGCACAAGTCGTTGTGAAGTGTTTACCAAAGAAATAAAGAAA
Organism: Elbella merops; assembly: GCA_018244855.1. Classification (NCBI taxonomy): domain Eukaryota; kingdom Metazoa; phylum Arthropoda; class Insecta; order Lepidoptera; family Hesperiidae; genus Elbella; species Elbella merops. The sequence continues at coordinate 1,617 of DWMG01001604.1, read as the reverse complement.
CTAAAAACCAAAAATAAAAAAAGAGTGAGGCCTGCGGAATCATATAAAGTTAACTGGATCATCTAATCTCATTATTTTTAACGAGCGAAATTCTATACCAACCAGTAATAGTTGACATGATCTGCAGTCACCGATACCGAAGGACGTGGAAAGTTTATCGGTGAGTGTTGTGAGGATGTTAAAAAAATAATAATTTTGAAAAACTATTTATTAGTACACAGATGTTGCAATTATTCACTTTGGAATATTAATGAGAAATGAATATTAAAATTGTTCAGTTCTAAATGAGTAAGATATTGTTGAGAAGATGAACATTTGATGTAAAGCAATAAAAAACTATACTATCTTCTATTTAAATTTTTTGTAGCGGTATCCATTTGAAAATCTTACATGATGGCCTATACTGTTTCCTTGATTACTCAGCCGCGTCGGCGTCTCCGTCTGCGTCGGCGTCTCCGTCTGCGTCGGCGTCTCCGTCTGCGTCTGTATCTTCATCTGCATCTGCATCTGAGTCTGAGTCAGAGTCTTCATCTTCCTCGTTATCTTCAGATTCTGGTGGCGCTGTGGTCGTTGTGACCGGCTGGTGTGTCCAGTCGAAGTTGATGCCAGTAACCTCATAAAGCCAGTCGTGGTAATGGCCAGGGCGGATGAAACCTGTACATTTTAATTTATTGCATATCATTGCAATACCTATGTATGTATTAGTGCATTGGAATAATAAAAGCCAATACACTTCCAATGGTACTCGTGTTAAGGCTACAGTGAATTCATACAAACCGTTAAAACTATAAATATAAATACTGGATTGATAAGAGATCTTAGAGCATTTCACACACCTGTATCTGATGGTAGTGTTATCATATAACGAAGTCTATCACATTTACTTTAACAGTAAAAAGTATCAGGGATGCGTTATACAGAGAAATATGTTAAAACACTTTTAAAGTATTTTAAAAAGTATTTTAAATAAATAATAAGAAATGAGAGTTTTTCCTTCGGCAGTTTTTTTCCGTCTGCTGCACCTAGTAAAGTAATCTAATTTTGACGTTTGTTGATTATGTTTTTTGTACATACCTAAACACGAAATAAACGACGTAAACATGTCCACGTTATTTGCTTAAAGCTAAATACAACCGGCCATACAGAATTATGAAAAAATTCCAATCAATGCTCACCAGCAGGAAACTCAGTATGGCAGCCAGTCGAAGAGACGAATGAAGATATGCCCACTTGAGTCTCAGCGCCATCGTAGTCGATGGTCACCAAGGGACCACCGCTATCGCCCTGATAAAATAGACGTTAAAATTTTGAAAGAAAATAAGAACAACGAAGAAAAATTTATTAGCATTCCATGCAAACAAATGGAGTCTGCCCACATAGTCAATTCGTATCACAAAATGGCAAGCAGAGCAAAGTATCAAATTTTTAATAATCAATAAAAAGGCAACATTTTGTAAGGGTTAGAGTAGAAATTTGAGGGTATTTCGAACTCTCTAATAACAAAAAAACAATTTATATACGGATTATTCTCAAGACATAGGATAACGTAACTTCACGCCTGTAATCCCCGAAGAGGTAGGCAGAGGAATGCAGAACACTCCCACGTTTCACCGGTTA
>DWMG01001603.1:0-14849 GCA_018244855.1 Elbella merops | reverse complement strand
GGTGGTGAGCCTATTGCCATGCATCGGGCACATATCCAGACTCCGAACCACTACTAGAAAATCTAAATTAAAAAATTATGTAGTGTTCGACCCGGGCATTGAACCCCGGACCTCTCGATCGGCAGTCACACTTGCAAGCAACACGACCAACGAAGCAGTTACAAGTCACAGGCATAACACAAAACACAAAACTACTGATAGAAAAGACGGAAACGCAAATCATCAAAGAGACACAAACGAAAAAACAGTACTGTTAGATATTTTAAGCCTACGAACCAGTTCTTAGTGAAACCTCTCCAATAGTTTTTGAGATCTCCCCGGAAAATTAATCGTAGGAATATATAAGGTTTTAGTCTTATCGACGGGTAACTTCTGCGATGTCAGCGCACGGTAAGATAAATGCAGTAGCAGCCGCGTCACCTCGAACAAAAGACACGACGTCGGATATCTAGGTTAAAAGTCACTTTTCTGTCTTCAAAACACCGGGCTAGTGACCAAACCGTTTGTCTCACTATTCATGAGAAACAGTCATTTTTGCGATGTCTAGGTAAAATTAATATTTAATGATGATACCATTATAATATATATTTGTTGAAAACTCCTTGACGAAAAATAACTTAACTGTATTTAAGATAAATCAACTAAAAGCAATGCGATTGAGTATGTTCATTGCATAATTTAGTAGGTTGGAACAGCCGCTGACACTCTTTTAAATTATCAAAGGTTTCTTTGAAGGCTTTCCTTTATTATAACGAGTCTTTCAGTCGATAGTCTTTCATAAACACATTCATCGATTCGATCCCAATTTACGCCAGATTATCAAATCTCATATCAATGACTAGTATAAAATAGAAATATTTGCATACAAAAAATTGTCAAGACCAAGCATACAAGTCATTAGACAATTGTTCCGTAAGCACTTAAAAATTTAAATATCTGATTGAATATTTACAAGACAATCCTTACGAAAAACACATCACGATAAAAAGTACAAAGATACGATACAGCTTGCTAGACAACAGTAAGACAAGTGGGAAGGCATCTGATACGACGCATGCGTGGCCCGGTGCCCACAGTGCGGAGAAAACAATAATCGGTAACTTCCCACGGGCGGCCGTCCGTTGGTCCAGCGCAATTAGCCGAGATGGATCGCGTACTCCGACAGTCGACTATACCAGGTAACATTACTTGGAACTTATACACTACGTAAAAGATTTATCTGTTCTATCATGTTACTTTTTACAGCAATTACAGTGATCTTGGAAACTTGTGATTTCTGTTACTAACAACATTGCAAATGTTGTTACATCAAGATCTGTTATGAGAGATGCAAGTGATATTTACGATAGAAAAAAACTTTCTTTGAAACTAAATATGTATTTACACTGTCTTTCGCGTAACGAATTAGTTAGAATCCCTTCAAAAACCATGACGTTAACAAACTTCTAACAATTTATACACAGTCCAAAAGCCTTATCCTTACATGGAAAGTACAAACAACAGATAAAATAGCATCGGTAATGATGTGAGAGAAACAAAGAATCATTAATCATAAACTCTTAGTAAAAAACGTAAGTCTATTTTCACCACTAAGCGGCAACATCCTTGCATTGTTGTGAAACGATTTCAACTATTAAAGATAAGACAGGTAAACATGTATTTTAACTGGTAATCATCATGAAATTTAACATAAGTAGTCTTTTGTTAAATTTCAATGTATCCACCAAACCTGCGATCTGAATGAGATTGAATATATGTAGTTGTTTATGGAATGCCACATCTACTTGATATCTGAGATAAAGATACAATCCGTTAATCAAGTTCGGGTATCCAATATCATAGTAGCAACCGTGTGAACTTGACATCGATAGTGATTATGATAGAACAATACGAGTATCTAAGTAAAATTAAAATTAACCTGGCCATAATCAATGCAAACAATACCACACAGTGCAACTAAGAACAATACAAGACATTAAGTAATGGAATTCAATGGAACAATTCAACTCATTAGTTCATGCAACTTTCCAAATAATAATAAAAAGGCTGGCCGCGTCCGACTAACGCGCGCCTAACCAAAAAGCTGAACCCTATTTAATATACTCGATCACAGTGATGTGAAGTCAACTTATGCTGGCATTTTTTAACTTGTATTCATATAAACTTACAATCATCGTTTTTTGAAGCTCTTTGTTAACGAAAGCCTAAAAATAGCATTGCCCTTTGACCACTGTTTAATTTTCGTTGCATATGAATTGCGGTAAAGTAGGCTATACTCATAAAACACTAATCAATACAAATAATAGAGAAGTAGAGAACACAGAAGTAATTACTCAGCCACCTAACAATTACGTCCACAATGCAGATTAACGACAAACAAAGCGCAGACGGAGAAACTGGAACAATAGCACCCACAAATTCGTGTAACTGGAAATAATAGGAGTTTTATAGCAGTTGTGCATAGAGCAGTCTGTGGTGTCGGTATACCGAAAACTATATATCAAAAATTATTAGATCAGGCTTCCTCATTCATACATCATTAACTATCAGTCTGTAAAGTATATTACGTATCAGGCCAATTACCGTACCCCAGTTGGAAACAGATCGTTTTTCAAATTACTATAATATAAGACCACAGACATAACAGCTGAATTACACATTTTACACCCAATCTAAAACAGTATACGAATTCTCAGGTATACAACATAATTCATGACGTTTTTCGTCACCATTACAGGAGAGTGAGAAACAAAAAAAAAACAACAAGATCCCATGCACCTAATGAGATTGAGGGTTCGAAACCCGATCTCAAAACTATGAGACTGAAATCAAAACTTCTAAGCTATCGCTGCTATCGTAACGTACACTATATTAGAAATGGCGACAGTCCAACTCGTACTGAGACTGCGACAGCGGATGAATTGCCACTCTTGTTCTTGTAAAAGATCGAAGGTATATTATGGACCCGTTAGAAATATCTGCACATGTCACGTCTCCTTATTTAGCGCGGCGTTTAGTGTTCAGGTGTCATTCGTGTTTTTCATCGGAGTATTAGAAAAAACTAGTCTTGCGTCTGCGAGTTCAAACCAGTTCAAGATTCAATTGTAGGGGTACATGCATTATTGTTATTTCATTTAAAGCCTGAAACGTCAGAATGATACATTATACGACATGGTTACTTTATTTATATTCGGTTCATCTAGGTTAGAATGCTTGCTTAAAATTGACTGTCATTATTACTGTCTATTTGGTTGAGTAACAATATATAAAAATATATATAATTACATATAAAACGTGAATTATACAACGAATTTTAGTGCAAACCATTGCCAAAACAGTAAAATAATTTACGTACATCACATTCAGATCGCCTCTAGCAGCCCTATAGATGAGACAAACTGAACTAGAAAGCACAGACGATTCGCTACAGAAAAATGTAGAAAAGTCGTCGTGAAATGCTGCGTTTTTTATACTAAACCACATTTAGAAGAAGCTCGAAGCAACTTCATTTTTAGTCGCACTCGCTACTTTTGACTTAAAAGTGCATCGCTTAGCGAGAGTTTAATATAAAAACGTGTCCCTGTCTTGTTTTTCACGGCACAAGATTTAATACTACCAGTCTTACTATAAGCAATTAATGTAATGCATTCGTCTCCTACGGCGGATGTATAAAAAATTGTACAAGTTAAAGTTTTCATCTATGTAGTATAGAACATTATTAAATACTTTTGGTGGTTGAGGGTTTCATTCAAATTGATGTATTACCCTTTATTACACGATATACTCGTACAACACATACAATTATAAGTGAAGCATTAACTTTAAAACCCTGGTTGTATCAGTATATTTACCACTGCTATAACTCACCCTCGGACTTTATAGTTGCGGTGCAATAGAGATCCAGATAAAAAGCCGAAAGAAATTACGCTCGGAAGTTTTAAATGAACTCTCATTCGTTACATTCATCATCGTCAACCCTTTTGTAGCTTACTTGGATTTGAGATTTTTCTCAGAATGAAAAGGGTTAAGATGTAATCTACCATGGTGACTGAGTGTGGATTTGCACATTTCATTTATAGAAGACTTGATTGCACCTCTAAGGTTTGCAGGTTATCAATTAATTCAAACAAAACAAACATCAAATTGTTACCTCACAAATTTTATCTTATATCCTAGTTTTACAATAACTCGTTTTAATGACATCATCAGCAATAATAAAATTATACTAAGCCGTAAGGTGATATTTCTAGTGATTAATACGGATTACCATCAACAAAAATTATCCTCAGCCAGAATGAAACCTGTCTCGAGGTTAATTCTATAGAATAAAGTATGGAATTGCCCAATTGACATGGCCAGGCGCGTCTCTTCCTATTTACGCGTCCAGATTTAATACAATAAATGGCCTCCGTCGAACACGTGGGCGACCACTACGTCAATTCAGAAGCGTATGACTTCATTTTTGTCAGTACATCCTCCCGTTCGAAAATATAAAATTATGCTTTTGAACCATCACGTTTTCTTACCTATAATGAGAACTATATTAAAATTCGAAACAAAAACCCTGAACAGATCTACAAATATAAGTTTTTATCGTATATTAGTGTTTTAGAGTCACCTTTAACTGCACATTCACGGTATGCAATATTAAATACACCTGCTATACATCATTCCATTTGCGAATTCGTTATAATGCACTTAGGTCTCTATAACATTAGTTTCTAATCTGTATGATTCAATCTTACATACGAACTGCGTTTCCCAGACTCCGACCGAGTGTGTTTCGTGACAAATGATCGAATTATAATAGCACTGTGCATTGGAGTGTAACACATAAATCCGATATACGTTTCGGATACGGAACAATGGCCGATGGCGCAGCTGCTGCTCGTGGTATAGGCAGCGAGTGTGCGCCCAATGATGAATGTAATACATTTTATCGCCATACATAATTATTCCAATTGATACGATTATTATGGAATGAATAGAAGTGTATATCATCTATTGTCGAACAGTCGAATTCAAATTAATTTTTCTAAATAAGTGCTCAACGAACGATGAAAAGTATAAAATTACGTACAATACAATTAATTACAACAAAAACATGAATAACATCCTAAAAACAACCCGCACGCGCCATCTGAACCCATTCTAGTCTGTGCTATAGTTACATAACCAGATACGACTGATAAGTTTATACATAACATTTTAATATTAATACTTAAATAAATTTTTTTAGACACATGTAGACACAAAATAAATGCCCATGCTCCTTACCATATAATTGTACCAAGTGCGAATCGAATCCACAACGTTGACTCAGCGGTATTTGTCACTAACCAATGGCCCAACAAAGCTATACATATAAAACGGAAACAAATGAATTCAAGAACCCACCATGTATATATCTAGACAATGCTTAATTATTAGTACATAATGCACTGGTATCGAATAGACTACTAAATTTTGTGGCTGTTCTCACCGTTTTCACAATAGAGCTACCGTAAATATCTAACGTGGACCTTTCCCGAATACGAAGTATTATAACATAATTTAAATATTATTTTTATACAAGTATAAAGCTGAAATGTAACAAGTATAACCCATAAAGGAACATGCGCCATTTTAACACACCGTTACGCAACTATTATGATTAATTCATAGAAAGGAGCGAGCAGCATATGACAAAGAAATGAGGACAAAAGCGGCTAAAAAAACACGGCTCCCCTTTATGTATGGAATTGCAAATATGATTGTACAAAGCTCCCAGATTGTTAGAGAAGCTTTTCACACACTGTTTGTGATGATAGAGATTATTGTTAAGTTCTATCACAAATGTAATTTTATCTCTACAATCCTTTCAGATGTTGCAAATATAAATATATACAATTACGATCACTTCTGACTAAACATCTATATATTCATAGTAGATAAAATATAATACGCATTAGAAATTTACAGTACAGTACTAGTACATAATACATTTCGTAAATAAAACCCAATAAACTCCCATAAAACATTTCATGCGAATCTAATTGCACGTCTCGCAACACTTTCAAAGGCTTTGTGTTAAATAGATTTTTTACAAGCAAATTTTGATCGCTGTGTGAAATTGGAACGTACGATACTACTAGATTATTTTATTATCAAAAAAAAACCGCTAAAACAGGTACATTTTTTGTTCTATAAACACATTACGTATGATAGAAGAGTGAGTGAGTATACTGCGTTAACGTGATGAAACTTGTTAATGCGACGAAGTTTGACAAGTAGACCCGGCGGGCTGTTCCGATGGAGCTACAGACGAGACATATCGCCTCGATCTGGTAAAGACCTGTCTAGGACGTTTAATTCCGCGATAAGCTATGCCAGTGACACATTAGAACATGTAACTCTATCGCTCCACGCTACATTACGAAGTTTATCCGGTAATCGTTCAAACTAGTCGTCACTTGGTACGTGCATCATGTATCCATGTAAGTACATGGATACCTGATGGTATGGTACCTAGTATAATAGGGAGTTAGTGTGAACTCAGAATGAAAGATGACAGTACATTTTTTGTTTAGTCATTACACAATTTATATTAGGTTCACTTGTGCAAAAGCGTGGGTAGTCTCAACTTATATATCATTAATGGTTTCACTCTTTTTACCATTATTATGAAGCCTCCCACGCTTTCTTACATTAAAGTTATTTTTCGTCAACCATTTCAATCCTACTGAACAAGTTATTTTATAGAAATTTGAGATAATATTTTGCTATTGACCAAAATTCTTACACTGGAAAAACATTTTTCCTATCTAGTTTATATTTGCACAACGTTCTTTTTTTTTGTTTAATATTTTAAATTGAAAATTTAAAGGCTGCATTTATAACTGCAAACCTGTTCTTGCGAGGCTAAAATCATTCCCTTTGATGGTACGCTCTGAAACAATTTCCGGGGTGCGCTTCCAGTAAAAATTTACGAAGCCAGAAATTAAAAACCAACCCGACCGTCAACCAATTGTAGATCCGTCTTCCTACTCATAGAATGATTATAACTTAAACGTAGATACTATCTTGTTCGCCAAAACACAGGAATACTTACAAAAAAATTGGCCACTATTGGCCATAACTATCATCACCACTAGATTGGCATTACCAACAAAAGATTGTATGGAACATAGTATAGCAATACCGACAACATATTGAAACCAGCAATACCATGCTGCTTTGCAGCAAAGATATGTCGAATGCTAGTTTAGTGCAGTAAGCGCAGTTAAATTCAACATCGTTGGACGAATCACCAAAACTGGCCGTGCACAAATTCGCCTGCCACGACAGTGACCGCAAAAACCGGTTGTGCTTTGCGCTGTACGTTTACATCATTCGCCCCAAAATAATTTGTTATCGATACCATTACGTCATATATATATATATAGACGGTGTCTGTTTTAAAGATCTGGCGTTACAAAGCCTCGATTTCAAGAGTGTTTTTTAAAAATGCGAAAAGGTGGGTTACGATAGAATTGTAAGAAGTTCCACGGTGATCTAAAATATTCCTCATCCATCATTTTTGTCTCCTATACCCCGTTTAAGTTCTGCTGAAAACGTAATTATTGATCTGCCTTGTAAGAAAATTCCCTTAGCAAAGGTCAATAACTGCTTCGTCCGTACTATTTGCTACGGCAGAGCAATCATCCTACGGTGGACAAGATCTCGTATGGCTTAACACAATATATAACTTGTAATATACTACTATGTAAAGAGTCATTAGGACTTTGATAAGAACGAACGAAACCTTAAAATTAAAAGGTAAAGAAGTAGTTAAAATGCATTTTCACAAAATAAAATTTAATTACACTCGTATATTAGATGGTAACCATTGTAAAACCAATAAAGATAAAAGCTTATATTGACATGAACCCGACGTTTACATATAACATAGAAATAAAAATTTAAAAAATATATTTATAGACACATTTAGAAATCACAAATGCTAAAAACGACATCACATACTTGTCGTCAAGCAAAATGGTAACGATGAACCGGTCATGTTGTTTTTCATATGCTAATGTAATGTTAAACGTGCTTGTGAACTGAGCGAAAATAAATGTAGAACAAAATCAATAAAAGATTAAAGATTTAATCAATTTAAGTTAATGTAGATTTAATTTTATTCAAGGTTTGATACCACAATTACCAAACATTTAATTTTATTTCGGACTTTCAGAATATTACGATACGAATTTGAGGTGGCAAAGAAATTTCAAATAAATTAGATTCCAATTTTCAAAAACATTCTTCCATATGCTTCAGTGAGGAATGTTTTTTACCTAAGTCATGTTTACATACAAAAGAGCGTCTCGTTAACTTCAAAATTAAAACCTTTGTTTTGTTGATGTTTTTGTGTATAAACCTACATGCTTTGAAAAAATATAGAGCACAAAAGCTTTGCAAATGAGATTCTGTGTTGCATACTGTTTAGATAAGTTTGTTTACAGTTCCGAGAAAAGTAGAATATCACTCTTTTGTTTCAGAAAAGATTTTTTTGCATTTAAAATTACTTCGGTAAGACTGCAGTAAGGTGTACCTAACACTCAATACGTTCGTATCTAGACGCGATGTGGGCGACCTTGTGTCTCGCTGGTATCTTAATTTATTCAAATCTTCATTGCTTCCCCGGGCGACTGACACAAAATACGTTTTATAAAAACACAAAATACGCGATGGTACTAGGAAATGTTGAAACATTTCTCCTCTTTAGATATAATATTAAACATGGCAAAAATTATGTGTACTTTAATACTAGAAAAACGAACTACATTGTTGACATATGTATGGTCACATTGTCCAATCGACGGACGAGGTAGCTAAGAAATGCGTGAAACATAAGCGATTACGGTTGTGCCTAAATGGAATTTTTAAAACCATAACAATAAACAAATAGCTGACAAGTAGATAAATGAAGAGCCAAGTCGTCATTACAACAAAAATGGTTCAAACTTACCGGGGAAAAGTAAAGTTTTGAAGAACAACCTGCAAGGAATCAAGAGGTATAAACAGAACAATTACTAGAACAGTGAAAGCGGGAACTTGCGTCTTACAGTTTTCTACACGGTCTTTAAAGCGTGTGAAGTCAGTGAATCTGAATTCGAGCAGCGTGGCATGCTAGGGCTTAGGTCTTCCCATGTTGAGAGTAACTGTAGATAATCGTGGAAGGGCGAAAGAATTGATGACACATATAATAATGATAACTCAAAGTTCAATTCTGACACATCTCAAGCATTGGACAATACTCGCAGGTACCCTCCGCTAACTTGCCTTAGATAGACAGACTTTAAATCCCATCAGAAATCTGATATAAACATTCATGGCCTGCGTTTTCGTGTGCTACTTACTTCTTGCTTGAATCACTGGTCTCGTGTAAGCACACAAAATATCGTACGACCTACATGGCGTGCTAAGAACAGAATAAAAGTCGTGGAAGCTATTAAAAAGAGGCATGTATTACTTTTGACCGCATTGCATCACACGTTTATTTGCGGACTTGACACGGCCGAAATACGACGCATAGCTGCGCGGACGCCGGTGACGTCAGCGCGTAAGAAAACAAACTGCAGGGCATAAAACTGGAATAAGGACCTCGGCCGGTTATAACCAACTACGGAGGCTATTAAGATATGCGTGCGTTAGAAACTTTTAAGGTAAACTTCAAGCGGGTGTGGCTTAAACGAGCGAGAGGTTGCGAATCCATTATTGGATAGTAATTTTCGATTTTCGTGCCCGCGTTTCACCTTTTAAGTTTATTTCTTCCTCTACTATCTTCGAATTAATCATCGTCATACGAGAAATAAACCGTTACCGTTGAATAAATACTGTAATTTTTGGTTAAAACTTTATAAGCTTATGTGTGAGAAGTGGACTTATCTTGTCAACGGGCATATTCTAGCTTTATTGCGATTTACTGCTCTTCAACAACAAAAACATTTATTCAGTAACTACATATTTCCATGACATAATTAACGGTAAATTTCATGATTTTAATAATGGGATTTTCTAAAAATCCATATATCGTTTCACATGCGCTATCTCGATTACAAAAATAATCTAGGTAGGTATATCTCGAATGTTTACGCAAACGATACTTGCATTTTGGCATACAAGAGAATACGGTTGGCAATATCTCTCACATACACCTCTGCTTTTTTTATTAAAAGGCAAGGCAAACAGGCAGGCGGCTCACTTGATGATAAGTGGTCACCGTCGCCTATAGACATTTGCGACTTCAAGAGTTACCAACGCATGTATTGACTGCAACCCTATTTGTGTCCCTATGCTGGACACAGGTATCTTCCGAAACCGGGTGAGGAACTTTCATTTGACAAACAATTTCTTTCTGGTTTGGATGATTGTGTCTAATGGTGTCTAACGGGTGTCCTCTCATATTGAGAGGGTTAAGGCCATAGTCTGCCACGCTGGCCAAGTGCGGGTTGGCACTTTATAACTTATAACTTAATATCATCATCACCGTCAGCTATTTGATGTCCACCGCTGAAAGTAGGCTCCTAATCAGGAATGTACGAGTATCTATATTATGACAATTTAATTAAGTGTAGTTTAAATTGTGGTTCTTTCTACTTCGGACTTTTAGCTGAGAAGTCTTTCGCAGCGAGTTTATTCAATGTATAACGCATTATACTGGTAGCAGAGGCCATAATATAAATGACAAAATTGTATCTCAAATGCCTCTTGACGGGATGACAGCAGTACAGAAGTAATATCGTTATAAAGTTCAACCACCGTCCACCCACGGCTAGGAAGACCTCATTTAGGAGCAATATCTATTGAGGATATTCGTATTTTTTATTTATATGAGTACAGATTTTTGCAATATAATAAAACAACCCAAAATAAACATAATTGAGAACAAAATACTAAAAGAATTGAATGATGTAGAAAATATAGCGATGTTGCAATGCAAATGTTGATGGAGGAAGGTGCCGAGAGAAAACAAAATTCACTTTACATGACCAAACAGGTCAGTCACTAGCTGACGGGGCACGTCACCGAAATCGAGCTGCAGTTACAAAGATGAATGTTTATCACCCGGTGATCTGGCTACCCCTTAACGAACCTCTAATAACTTAGGATACTAATCATAATAATAACCAAAAAAACCACGTTTACATTTTTTATTTGTCCACTCATTGTAATTTAACGAAACGTGCAAAAAATTCAGATAATACATTGTGAGGTTTAACTGACTACCGTCATCCGGTTAATTAAACCCTTCGTCAGTAATATGTACCACGGTTCTCGTTATTTAAAAGGGTTCGATCCAATAAACCAACAGTCATCTCCACAATAAAGCTTTGTGTTAAAATATTCCATATAAATTGATGAACAACATTCCACATTTTTATGTAACATTATAAATAACGGAAAAATTGACTGCTTGTTAGTGGAAAAGTTGCAAGTGTAAGACCTGATCACGAGGTCGTGAACTCGATCCCCGGATCGAGCGAAGTATTGTTGGACTTGAAATTCCTAGGAGTGCATGGAGTCTGAACTTGTGGCGGCTGTATGACAATATGATCACCCAACATCCATACAACATAAATATTTTATCTAGTTACCGAAGCGCAGGCTCAATCTTGTTTGGGAACAGATGGCGGGGACTCTGGATGTTATCAATGTATATATGAATACGTGAAGCAAAAACTTTGAACCCCTTTTTACGAGTATTCCGCGGACGGAAGAGTATGGAATTTGGCACACTTATAGTTTATGTAGAGAAGGAGTGCAGAATGGCAATATTTTTTAAAAATAATGCAAAACAACTACATTAAATTAACCACAAAAACGCAACGCACACTACTGCACCGTCTGCTACGTCCAATGTAAAAAGAGGTTATAGTAACAACTTAGTCATTTTAGGCAAGTCTATATTATCGATAAAATTAATTATGTCAGCTATGTAAAGTATTCTTTGCATTGGAACACTATTTTTATTACAGTGTTTTCGGGAAAGAATAAGTATACAAAAAACTAAGTATACCAAAAACTGACCCATATTAGCCAATGTGCATCAAAGAAACTTTAATACATACAAATAAAGCACTACGGCATAAATAAGGGAGATGGTTGTCTTATTAAACATGCAGTGTTTCATAAATGTTGATTTTTCAAACATAAAATTATAGATTAAAATTTTTGGCACTTATCCTCTCACGTATATGGTTAAAGTCTGACAACCGATTAGTATTGTTTGACTGCAGTTTCACGAAATGTCTCACGAAGAGTGCAGTGTGCTAAAATGTACGAGTATGTGTAATATGTATAACGAATACCATAAATTGAATTAAATAGACCATTTATTATTTACGTTCCCATTGTTAATGTCAGACAAGAGCCGTCAACAACATGTCAATAATAATAATTGTTGTCAATAAGTAGCGCAGAGGAACGATGTCCGAGTAGATACATGTATACGCGTAGTCTTTGACATTAGAACCTAGACAACGTTCAAAGTGATTTCTTTATGATTTACGATCGAATTTCGGTCGCTACTGGACCACTAGTTATTATTAATACCTGAACCTATCATTCAAATGTCACACGCCACTGGTAAATTAGCCCGAACCCTTTGCACAGTAGAACGACATGGTACTGAGTGTTAGACAAAGGTGATCCAAAACAATGTAAGGGGCGGCCCCCTTTCGTTAAATAGTAATTTTAGGTTTAAATCAACCTAAGCGTTATGGATTCATACTTTTTCGACATTTGATTTTAGATCCTATAGCAAAATTTAATAACGATATTGTTCGTGCCGTATATGGCGATATAATCGAAGTATCTGTGTACGTCAATATTAACAAATTTATATTTAAAACAAGACTAAAAATAACGAAAAAGTTCATTTGTCAAATAATAATAGAAAAAGAGTAGACCATTGCGAGAAAAGTTTTAACTTTTAAGAAGAACTGTAAAGGGGTTGACGATGATGAATTAAAAAAAAATGAAAACAAAAAATAATCGATATACCTATTAAAAAGCACATTATAGCACTGTTTATAGTTATCTAGAGTGTTCACGATAGTGCTTTCCGTCCCTGTCGCCAATCTGTTCCTGAGGCGCCAGGTCACGACCGAACTGCAAACATGTTGCGTATTGAAATGCATTCCACACTCATTTTCCATCACCCAGAGATTTATTGTACATTCAACATTCCAACTGCTTTATTACAATGCGCTTTAAATCTTTTGAACAGTATACTAGCAAGCTTCTGTTTGCTAATATGTAACAATTTGCAATTTCCTTTTAAAATTTCTTTTGTAAAACAATCCTGTGTTTACGCTTTAATGAATTATAGGTTCACATCGTTAGCCTTTCTCAGTCCACTACCGGACATCGGCATTTTCTAAGGGATTGTTGCCTATAATCCCCGCGTCGCTCGGGTTGCGAATCGGAGCTCGCAGAACACAGATTGTCGTATCGCCCACGCTAATGAAATATGGGTCCTTCTAACTACTAAATATTAATATTATTATATAAGGCGTACATAGGGACACGGGTGCTTCTATCATAACTCCTGACATTTTAATAACCGATTAAAACACTGAACTCAATGTTCTTTGAAACTCACATCTGAACAGACAAAAACATAGCGAGCGACAAACGACACAAATTTGCAAAGCGAATAAAAAACGAGAGGCAATGGTGTCGTTCAAAATAATCTGTTTACAGCTTCTCATTACCTACACAGGCCCGCATCCGTGACCTATTTGTCAGCATAAAAGAACGCTTGGATCAAACACGGAATACATCGTAAATAAATCTGGCTATTCAAGAGGACGACGTAACTACGCATTATTTCGTTGAAGGATAATAATAATTTAGAACAAGATTTGGATGTCGAACCTTCTAGTCAAATATAAATCCCCTTTTTTGTTATAGTGAAAAATAAAATAAATGAATATTTGCAGACTCCTGATGCACATACTGATTCATAGATTCATGTCTTGTGGACTCAGTGTCTTCGGATGTTCCGTGTTTGGTGCTTGTCACATCTTCGAAATTGGAATTGAACTATGTTACCTATAACTGCTTCTCACCTATTGTAAGAGATACGACAGTGATGTTTCAGCAGTGGAATTCTGGAAACAATTTTACCAAGTTCCAATATGATCTCTAATCTGCGATGAAAACGAATACATACATACGAATAAGTTTAATTGTTGGGTCTTCTTTCCAGAAAATAGAAGTCACATCAGTGATGTTTTAGCAGTGGCATTTTGGAAACAATTTTTCCACGTTCCAATATGATCTCTAATCTGCGATGAAAATGGCATATGCTGTAGGTTTGACAGTTGTCCGTTTCCAGAAACCTAGATACATTCATGTCACATACACACGCACATTGTGACTGTCACGCTAATAATTTCGCAATTAGCTTGATTAAATTATGCAAACCGACATTGGAATAACCTTAATGAACGAATGTAAGTAATTAAATGTGAGCATTTTTTTACACTTTCCATTACTGTGAATTGATAACCTAGTTTGCAATTAAAATGAACGCAATGTTGATTGTGGCTTCACATGGAAAGATTGTTAGAATGAGGAATTTTTATGCCACTGTCCTATATATTGTCATCATTGGAGTCGTATTTCATCGACCTGAGTGAAAAATGTAATTTATTAACGCATTAATGTTTTGAATTCGATATTACAAGACAAACGTTTGTGTGAGACTTTGAGGCCGAATTCACTAAAACATTTTTTGGAATTCAGTGTCCATTGAAAATTTATTATTTTAATCACTTTGTGTTGCTAATTTCAACGTTAGAACGCATTTAGAAACT
>DWMG01001602.1:0-14851 GCA_018244855.1 Elbella merops | reverse complement strand
GAAACTTTAGCTCTGGAAAGCGTGAAAGTTTAAAAATTTTTGGCTTAAGAGGTAAATAACATTGATTACTCTTGTAGTAGACAAGTTTAGGCAGCTATGAGTTTAGGTCGCCTGGAAGTACCTACTATATGTGTAAAAAGTGCAATGTCTAATAATTCAAATAATCTGGTGTTGCACACAACGTCGCGGTTCAATACGAGTTTCAAGAAATTGTTCATAGAATTCAAACATTTTGCCCAAAGTACTCTAACCCAACGAGCAGATTAATACATTTATACATACATGTCTTCATGCTAAGTCCCTTACGGGGTAGTAGTTTATTATTTTCAATAATCTCAATTTTCATGTAACTAAAATTGATTAGACATGTTTAAATTTTTTTTCCGAAAAGTAAACAGAACGCAGAAAATTCGACAGCTTTGTTTTAATTTCTTTTGACATTGACGTCATTATTAATCTGTTACCGACATTGTCATAACCATTGTCAGAAAAGTGGTTGAATATAAATTCTTGCGATATGTTATTGATAAATTGTGTTGACCAGTTATGTATTAGTGTGTCACGGTACTGGTTTTAATCTCCATTTTCTACATTTGTAGATATTAATGAACGTATAAATTGCCGTTAATAAACTAGTAAAATGAACGTGTTACCAGCTCAACCAATTGGTATACAAAGTACGGCGGGCGCTGTGCCTATACGAAATGAAAAGGGTGAGTTTTGTAAAACATTAATTATTTTGTCATTTACTAATTGATATTTGTTATTGGAATAGTCATATTTTTAATATAGTAAATATGTAATTTAAGGGCAATCATTTACCCTATTTTTTCATTAATTTTATAAAGCATTCGTGTTATGAAATTTTTTACATGTGCTTTATTTGCACAGGGACTTTTGCAATATATGTAATCTAGTAAGGAAATATCTTATTTCTTTAACCTGTACTGTGATTTTTACAGGCGAAATTTCTATGCAAAAAGTGAAGGTGCAGCGGTACATATCAGGGAAAAAACCAGAATACGCCCAAGTTGGTTCATCGTCAGAAGAGTCCGACACTGAAGACTTTATAGAACAACAGAGGCCTGAGAGGAAGCATGTCTTACCACAAGTTATTGTTCGGAAGGATGATCCACAGAGTGATTCAGAAAAAGAGGTCTCTACATCTTTTATTGCAATAAAGTTGCAAAAAAAAATATGTGTGGTTGTGATCTCTTCTTTTATTGATCATTATGCATGTCAAACATGCATGTTAAAACTTTTGAATTTGAATTTTTGTAAGGTAGAAATTGTAATGTTTTAAATTTTGTTTTTATTATTATTATATTTGCCTCTCAGGGAAAGCCCACATCTAATACTTGATAGAGACTGATAATGATGATGTAATTCAAATTCAATAGTGAATGGTTAAAGTGTACAAAAATGTACATATATATTTGCAGACCGATGATCCACGTCTCCGTCGGCTTCGTATAGCTGCACACTCACCCCCACGTCGGGCTGAGCATAAGCCAGAGATCATTGACGCTGAACCAGAACAGGAGTCAGAATCAAGTGCAGAAGAAGCCAAAAATAGTTCTGAGAGTGAAGATGAACTCGATGAGGATGAAATTGAGAGAAGACGGCAGGCTCTTAAAGCAAAACTGGCAGCCAGGTATTTGAGTTGTGTGAAAGAAAATGCTATATTATTATAAAAAGCATTTTGTACTATTGTAAAATTTGCTCACAAATAGTTAAAAGAGTGATACCTATAATAAACCTTTAAAAAGTAGTGCAATACTACCAGATATATTTCCATAAAAGACTATAGTTCCATAACAAAGTTTGCCAAGTGTAGAACATTGATTATTTAAAGGTAATTTTATCACATATTTATTTTTGTACAAAGACACCCAAATTGCATTTATTTTTGCCTATAAAATACTTGAATTGTTGTATTTTGGTTTGCTGTGTGTTATATCATAGCCACTTGTGAGTTACTGTTATAATTTTATAAATAATGGATAATGTGGATGTTGGTCTTTAGTTACAATTGTTCACATATTACCAGTTGTCAGCAAAATTTGCATTTTGTAACATATCAATCAATGTACTGTATATTAACTTCATGTATAAATGGAATATATATTTTGTTGAAAGATTTTATGAACAAGTAAACAGATTTTTCACTTAGTATTTTGCATTCAAATTTTTATACCGGCTGATTATTTAATATACAATGATGCACATCCTGTAATGCTTATTTCCTGAAGAAATTATGCAAATAAGCCCTTTTATTAATAAAAAACATTTGTAACATGTTAGCCATATATGTTATAATACATTTCTGTTAGTATATGTTATAACTATGGGAAAAATTCTTCATTTTAGGGAAGCAGAGAAAGAAGTACTTGGAAGAGATGATGATGAAGAGATGTTAGATGGTGACAAAGAGGAGAGTGGTTCATCAGACACAGAGTATACTGACAGTGAGGAAGATACAGGTATGAAATAAAACATACAGTACATTATGTGCTGTAGTTATGACATGAAAATAATCACTATTGACTGTATTTTACTAAATTGTCAAAATATAATTGAGTTATAACATATTGTGCCTACATATTGTGGGATTTCTGTGCAGTATAACAAGTTCCTTATTCATACCAAGGTTTTGTAAAATGCAAATGAGATATATAAACTCTCCATGCAATATAAAACTGGTTTTGTGAGGGCGAGCTGAAGGTGTAAGGCAATATCAGAGATCCTACATTATAAAATGTTGTATAAATTGCAGTTATATTGATTTTTTTACGCCCAGACTAATAAACAGACAAACAGAAGAAACATTGTTTTACAAATAGAAATATGTGTTCTGTCTGGTAATTGGATCCATCACCGACTTAAACAACTGGCCAGAAATACTTTACTTTTTTCTTACCCAGACATACAATCATTTTGTCTTATAGGTCCCAGGGTGAAGCCTGTGTTTGTACGAGCTTCAGAAAGAATGACCGTACAAGAGCGGGAGCGCAAGGTGAAATTACAGAAGAAAGAAGAATCTGAAGCCAGAAAAGAAAAGGAGGAAAGGAGAAGAGAAGCTTTGAAACTTGTTGAGGAAACAATTCGTTCAGATCAGAGGGGATCACAGGTTAACAATATACATAGTAGTACTTACGAATACATAGTACACTTACGAATTTATTACTTACTGAAGATGGATATCGAAATGTTGTGGTCTATGTACTTATTACGGTTTAAAGTTAGTGTAAGTTGCAATGGCTGCCTTTTGTCTTCTCCTTTATTAGATGTTGTAGGTAGACACACATGCAAGGTTTATAAAAAATGTGTATTAATTATTTTTCTATTAAAACTGATAATTATCTACTGGAACACCATAAGATCAATTAAAATGATAATTTTTTTGAACTTTGCATGAAACAATTTCAATATTTCTATTGCAGTCCGACCACAAGGAGAGTAATATAAATGACGTGTGCACTGACGACGAAAATGATGAACTTGAATACGAGGCTTGGAAACTGCGAGAGATGAAACGGATAAAACGTGATAAAGAAGAAAGAGAGGCGTAAGTTTATTTACATATAAATACTTTTATACTTACACTTTTTAATATATTATGCAAGTAAAATTACAAAGACTTACAGTTATTACTATTAAATGCATTCTCTTCGAGCTTGTACCTATATCATATTGTTTAAAGTTGATTTTCAATTGATATTCAATTGTGCAGGGGGCAGACCCCACCATACCGTGATATGTCAACTAATTACGTTTAATTGGTCATTTACAATCGTCATTTAAGGATTTTTAATAAACCTCAATCATATTGTCTTCACAGCATGGAGAAGGAAATTATGGCTATTGAGAGAATGCGGAATATGACGGAAGAAGAGCGCCGTTTGGAGCAACGCGTCAACCCCAAGGTTGTCACCAACAAGGCTATTAAAGGGAAATACAAATTTCTACAGAAATATTATCACAGGTGAATATTAAACTCGCTTGAGAGTCTATGTGGGCCGCACTGCCCTTGGTGATTACTAGATATATTATTATTATTACGATTATTTCAGTATGTACTTATATAAGAACATTGTGATCAATAATTACTGAATTCATAGCAATTATTCTGATCGGTTAGATTAGTACATTTCGTTTATATTACTGTGGGATATCAATTACTGTTATAAGGGCTCGAAGAAATACATTAAAAAATTTCTTAATATATTATATTATCCCCATTCATCATCATCATCATCATCATCAGCCTATCTCAGTCCACCGCTGGACATAAGTCTCCCCCAAACGGGGGTTAATGCCCGTAATCTCCACGCTGGGCATGCGGGCTGGAGATCGCAGGGCCCAGCATTTTGCACCGCCGACGCTGCTGCCCGTCGGCGACCAGGACATTTAGCGGTGCCTATTTAGGCCGCGCTATACCGCAATCCCCATTAAAGATATTATTTTAGCTGGGTTATATTGGCAACATTTTTAAGCTTCTTGTGTTTTTTGGATCACTTACAATTGTCTTGGTTACACTTGAATATGTACCTAAATAACCTATATTCACTATGAAATCACTGAAGTTTTCGTTTTTGGTAAGCTCAAAGACCTATGTTTAGCGAGCGGTGAAGAAATCTATGAATATGGATAAGATGTAAGTCCTTATCTATTTTATATTTGCTAATTGTAGATTTACTTTGCAGAGGCGCTTTCTATTTGGATAAAGAAGATGATGTGTTCAAACAAGACTTCTCTGGACCAACACTGGACGATCACTTTGACAAGACTGTTTTGCCCAAGGTAAATGAATTAGAGCAATTGTTTTATAATAATAACTAAAACCTTTTCCCAATATACGCTTGGGTACGGATATACTTAGGATGTCCTAAACTATTTATGATGTTTTTATGATATTGACGTCAACAGAATATATTTTATATCAATTGTAAACCGAAATATATTATAAAAAAGGTAATCAAAGATGCACTATATGTACTTTAATATGTGTACTTTATATATATAATATACTTTATTTTCATGCAAGCAATTTCAATCATTCTGCCGACTCCTAAAAGGATTTGTAGACAGTAAACAAATTAACGTGAATGTATTTTTAGGTGATGCAAGTGAAGAAGTTCGGTAGATCAGGTCGTACCAAGTATACCCACTTGGTGGATCAAGACACGACCGAGTTTGACTCCGCTTGGAGCAACGAGCGCGCGGCGGCAAAACTCGCCAGCTACCGCGGCAGTCTCAAACAAGTGTTCGAAAGACCCACGGCTAAGAGAAAGCATAACGTGTGATATATTGTATTTAATGAAATAACATTACATACGTATTAGATTTGATAAGATTTATTATGATAGATTATGTTTAAAATAAAACGATTAACTTCTTTCGTGTTTTATTTTCGTAACTTTTTATAACGTTGTACCCCGTCGTTTGTTTCTAAATTTTCGGGCAGATGCGAAATTAGTAAAGGTAAATTTTTCGATAACATTTTAGATTATACCCGCTTCGCTGGACATAATTTAAAATTTTATAATATATTTTATAAGATTTTTAAAATCTTAAGTCGTCTAAAATATCTAACATAAAGATTTAGACGTTAATAAAGTAAAATCATAGTAATATACTACATAAATAAAATGAAATATTTTGTAACATAGTAAAATAGATCAATCTTTAATAGCCGAAACTCAAATCACAGGATATTAAACATTTGACATGAGTTGAGTTTCATATTACACCCAATATAATAATATGTTCTCGTACAGTGAAGTATCGTAAAACTTGGAATATTAAGTTCTTAGTTGATGAGTTTAATATAGCTAAGTAGATTAACTAGAAGTGCAGACTGATCGTGATCAAGATCCGCAGTGTCACCTAACAGATTTAAGTAGGTAAGAACTTCTATCGTTAGAAACTTTTATGTTTTACGACCTAAACGCTGAGGCGACGGGCAGGAGATTTAGCTTGATATAAGGGCGTGATATATGAAAAATTTAGATGTTTTTCTTTAAATGTTAAAAATTTAGATTATTTACGGTTTATTGGGCGCAATAAAAAGTAACATCTCGATGTATTGTACTTATTCTACGTGGAAAAGCTTTTATATATTATTTACGGTAGAGTTTCAACTGTGCAAAAAAAAATAGACAATTTGACCTTTTAGGGCATTTTTATATAACGTTATTACCCTTTTTTATATTTAGCCTGGCAAAAAAGCTGACGGGCCACCTGCTGGTCATCGTCGCCTATGGACATTTGCAACACCCGAGCAGTGGCCAACGCTTTGCCGGCTTTGAAGGAGAACTCTGCGCTTTTCTTGAAGAACCTCATGTCATAATGCTCGGGAAAAACTTCAGCTAGAAGCTCATTCCACATTTTGCGGGTGCGCGGCAAAACTAGTACTCAATAGTATTAAAGAATACTCAATAGTACTAAATGTATTAAATTATTATTGTTCTTGTAAAAATATTAAGTTATGTAATTGGGTAGGATAGCACAGTGGGTATAACTGTGTAAGTTATAATTATTTGCTATAATTTTAAATATCGTAAGGCCTTATCATCGCTGATATTACGATAAAATAAATAAAGTAGTACTTATTAAAAAACTATTCGTTTTATTATCATTCTTCATAATTCGAGTAGAATTCTTAACTTTAACTGGTATACATTTTAATACTTAACATTATTTAAAGGATACACTTCTAATAACAAAATAAATGTTACAGTAGTTTTATTTCGAAGTATGAACAGGGGTGCCATCCCCTAATCTATTGGCTAGAGAGTTTATCATCTCTGGTGTCGCTTCACGTAGGTCATAAGCCCAACCAATTTTCTCGAAGAATTGGATAAATTTTGTTCCGAAGTTGAACATATCAAAATGTTCAGCCGCTTTGTAGTCGAAGGGAAAGGCATGATGATAATTGTGCCAACCTTCGCCTAATGTGCAGGTGGCTACAAAACGGTTCTCCCTCGGTACGATGGTTCTGGAAAGTGCGAAAAGTAACATGTGTAACAAAACCTATCCATTGTTGATCAATGTCTAAACGGTAAACAGTATTTGTGTGTTTTTTCCTTGTTCCTTGTTCATCGAAAATATGATAGAGAGGTACGAATGTTTGTATTTTTCGAAAACTGCCAATTCTGGTGCGCATTTGGTTTGTATATTCATCACTCTCTTTTTAATCCTAAAGGGTTCTTCTGTGTATTTCATTATAATGTCCAAGGGATTTAAAGATAATGTCGCAAAATCATCTTCGACATAATGTTTCGCCAAAATGTTTAATTCCATGACACGGTTAAAATACATTTTATTAATCTGAAAACAGTACTTGTGTTTCGAGTAGAAAAAAATGTTCATACTCATACTTGTTATAAGGTCTGAATCCGTACGCATGTGCAAGGCTGTTCACGGTGAGTTCACTGTGGAACATGCCGAGGAATCGGATGAAACATTGCCAAGCGATCGCACATTTCCATTCCTCTCCCCATAGGACTATACCAAGAGTGGTTGGCAGGAGGTAGCAGAAAATAAGTTTCAACAAGCTAAAATACCTGGAGATAAAAAACAGGACATATCGATTAGGTAATAAAATGCTAAAAATCAACCCAATGACTTGACCGTTTACGTTAAAAACATTGGATTATTTAAATCAAATGCAAAGTTTAAATTCTAATGTACATAAAAAAATATTTTTCTTTTAGGCGTTTTCAATAAATAAATTAACAAATAATACACGAAATGTTATTTCAAATTCAACAAAGTTCGTTTTCAGCTCATATGTGAAACTGAATTACGAAACTTGTGTCTCATATTTTTACGTACGCATATTTTTTACAAACGTTCTCTGTCCTACCGTAACTACAGCTCGAACTTCAAAATTTAACGTGTTATATCGCGTGAATGTTTTCGTTAACAACGGTCTGCAAATTGCAGTAATTTGTTCCTTTTTATATTTGGTTTAATCAAATATTGTACGGGTTATTTCAAGGTATCTCGTTGTACCTAATTGAAACCTGAACAATTTCTATACTATACGATGTCATAATTTATTTCTCTCTTTGGGGATGATTACCTACAGAAAATATTTTAAGTGACCGTTGTCACGGTATAAGGTATCTCCAATACTAATTTCGGCAAAATCTTTAAAAATATTTATTTTCTCATCTAAAATGTTCATGTGATTTACAATAATATTATGATTTTTAAAATATCTCATAATTTTTTTTGTGGATTTATATAATGCCATAATAATCCCTTGCATGATTGATATTGACGAAAAGTATTTACCTCTGTGCAAATAATAATTTTATATATCATACGGTTTACGATTTTATGGGGAACAATGATTTATAACGTAATGTAACTCACAACAAATGCACAATAAAATTCTAAACAGTATGTGAATGGTTAAAACTTACTTGTTATAAGCTCTAAGTAATGGATCATCAGTGATATCGCTCATATCCATCTGTTTTCCTTTGAGCAGTACTTGGTCGTTTTTCTTCAGCATCAGCCAGCCGATATGTGAGAAGAAGAGACCACGATTGGCATTGTGGGGATCCGCGTCTGTGTCACTGTATTTGTGGTGCACGCGGTGATCACGAACCCATTGTTCTAGAGTGTTCTGGAAACATAGAACTATTACTATTGTTATTAAATAAATAAAGATCCTGTAACATCTGATCATACACATGAATGACATATTTGATCAATGAAGTTATGTTCTTCACACATATATTTATACTGGAGTTGTATCGAATCCACGACACCCCGGTCTAGCTGGTAGGTTCACTAATAATTGGACGAACCAGGCAGTTCACGGGTCAATATTTGTACATTATAGAATTATGCCACGATTAAAAAAAAACCTACTTACTTAAATCACTTGAGTCGGCGTGAACTAATTACTTAAAAAAAAGAGATGTATTCGATGATCAGAGCTAAAGTGTGTAAAATATTACTTAACTATATAATTTGCCAAATTATTTGTTTTGTTTATTTTGTTATATTTTGCCTCTTGCTTTGAACTCGGATAATCTTTATTCTATTTAATTCGATTTAACGAAGGAAAGACATAGACTTTGTAATAATTAAAGCTTTATTCTCTATTCTAAGGTTTCTTGTGAAAGAAGCTCACTTGATATTAAATACATAATAATTATAGAAATGTGTAAGTGACCTGGTGGGATGATATAATAGTATTAATAATGATATAAAACGACTGGCACAATTTATCTGTATTTTTCATTCTCAATCAGATCATGATAAAGGACACTTGGATCTTGTTAACGGAAACAATTAATTGGATAGAAATATAATTCTTTCCTATTTCTATCCAGAATTAAGCGTGTACAATTTATGTACAATGTTTGCTATACTCACACTGCAATATTATGTTAGAGTATTTTTATTATGAACATTGGGATTGTGTGCAATGCGCATAATTTTATAGGTATAGGTACCTACCGTGCCCATTTTTCTATTCTTTAAAATAATCTTTGCAGCAAAGTGGTCTGGTGAAATACCCCTATTAGCGATAAGCCCGCCTGTTATTCTTACCATCTTTTTTTGTTATATTTTAATTTTTTTTTCTTATGTTATACACATGGGGGTTTACTACACTCCTCTGCTTCCCCCTTCGGGGATTACAGGCGTGACGCTACCTTTATGTTATACACAATAGTGTATTTGTATTGTATAGAGTAATTAGAGGTGAGAACGATTAAAGTTTTACGGAAGTCAGTTATCGTAGCGTTCTTACCTGACCAGCACTGGCAAAAAACAGCAGAAATAATAGCTTAAGAGGAAGCTTCGCTTTAAAAGATTTGTGAGTCCATAAGCGATGCGCTCCACCGGTGATACCGAACCCAGTCGCTACATACATGACTGCAGCTGCAACCAAATATTACCCTATTGTGAAATGCGGACTCTCACTAAAAGCACAAATGCGAAATATTGTACTTACCAAACACTAATGTTTGCCATTTCACAGGAAAAGCGTAATAATAACACCAGTACACCCCTACAATGTGGTACAGGGTTATCGCAATTGTGCTAGTCCATTTTATGTTGTTTTTAAATCCTAAACTTTTCTCAAAAGAGCAAAATATTTCACTGACACTTGGCAGCGGCTTCGCATTTTTTTCTCCTTCAATATCTTGTTTCACACCCATCCTAACGGGTAGTCCATTCGCCTTTAAAATAATTAGACCTCGTTAAATAACTTAAGTGACATCAAAAGCAGTCTTGCATCACAGTAAATCGTATTGTAGTTTAATTTTCGGAATTCGTTTGAATTAATTGAAATTGAGGCTATGCTCAGGGATCACTAGCAAAGATTTAATTATGAACGTTATAAGCAAATTACTGAGTATGCAGTGACTGCTTAACGTAACATAACATTTCTCGTTTACAATCTACAGAAATAATAGGAGCAGACCTGGGATGAAGGGACTTTTTCTACGCGTGTGGTTGAGCACTAAGGACGCATTTGGCAGGATCACAGTTAAACGCTAGCCAATTATATGTTTTAAAAAATGGAGTGTGTTTTTTATACTTTGAGAAGAACTTAGATACTTTGAGAAAGAGGTGAGTATGTTTTTTATACTTGGAGAAAATTTTGTATCAATTATTATCTATGACTCACGCTGTTGGACGCCTGCGAATGAAATACGGCTACATATTGATACAGTGTAGTGCAGTGTCGTAGTGTAAGTTCGCTTTGATGACCGTAATTAAAAAAAATGTCATTTTATACTTCTGACAATGTACTTTTTGTACACCTTGGCTATTGACACGTATTTCTATCACTCCATACTAAAGCCGCGTAGTGTAGTTAGTGGGGTGCAAGGGGTTCCAACCACCATCTCAGGAGCCCAAGCCAACCTCACCTGCACGGGGTGCACCCTGCTATAACAGACGAGGCTCTCGCGAACGGCTGATTACGGTATAGCGCAGCCTAACTAGGCACGGCTAAATGCCCTGGCCGCCGACGGGCAGCAGTGTCGGCGGTGCGAAAAGCTATAGCCTGCAATCTCCAACTCGTATGCCCAGCGTGGAAACTACGGGCATAAACCCCCTTTGGGGGAGGCCTATGTCCAGCAGTGGACTGAGATAGGCTGATGATGATGAAGTTAGTTACAAGTTTTTCCCAATTACGTGAGCGCCCAGTGTCTACATTTAACGTAAAAAACGTTACAGGCAGACACTTTGTATTTTAATGTGTGTAAATAACTGCGAACCTTTTCGAAAACTATTTAAAAGAAATAATTTTAATATGCATCGTATTTACTTCATAGGTTACGAGCAGTACAAATAGCTCAGATATCGCCGCTTTTTTTCTGACATATTCCAGATTTTTCTTTATTTACATTTACTACATGTTCCTCAGGAATTAACAGAACTTTTGATGAATATCGGATTGGTATAAAATCAAACGCACAAACGAACACACACAGACGGGACCGAGAGAATTTATGATATGACTACCGTGTTATTGTACCTATAATCCATATAATTTTTATTACTCAGCCATATAATTTGTTTCTTAAAACGTCTCTTTCTTAAGATACTGAACCACTATAATGTTTAGTGATGGATTAAGTAACTACTGTATTTCGTTTGGGAACACAGATACATTATGCAATGGATAACTCCTTTGATGATCTATTAGCCTTTGGCCTGTTTAAATAAACAATTAGACATCAATACAATTGGGTTACAGTGACATATTAGAACTGATGCTGTTTTAAAAAAATGTTCCAGTCGCTTTAAATACTCCTTTCGTAGCTAATAATTATATTTTCAAATATTATATTTTAAATCAGAACGCTTCCGAAATAAACGAATGCATCCGCGCACCCATTGAACTTTTATACCCTTGCTATCTTCAGTTTTAAACGTCTTTCAAACAACTTTGAAGGGATATGATACGCGGAAAGATAAGTCCTTCATTCATGAGATCAAGTAAAAAATCTTACATGTCACCTTCAGACACTCATGTTTTTAATAGTATTTTTTATAATACTATTTATGTAAAGATGACTATGTGATCCAATATTGATATATACTTATTTCATTTGTGCTCTTCACAAGAAGAATTTACCTGGGTGCAAATCGAACCCACAAAATGTAGCTCAGCAATCGGGCTCACTAGCCTTTGGTATAACAGGCCACTCAAATGAAAGAAAGGTTTAAGTGAAATTTTCTATTTAATAGTACCAAGTAACGTTTACGGCAACGTCTTTCTATAACTATTGACTACTATCATGAAGTATATAAGCATCAGGATGTTGAAGCACGACCACAAAAAGTAGATGCCGGCGTTTAAGTAGTTCGCGGCTATGATTTCAGCTATCGTTACCACTACCGCGACGCCCACCTCCACCACGCAGTCCACCAGCACCACCCACAGATACACCTCGCACAACATGCGACTCTCGAATATCGCGGCGACCAGGAGCAGCAGACTTATAGCTAGCAAGAGAACAGCGAAAACTCCGTCCACATACTTCGTTGATATTTGCCCTAAGTTACTCGACGGGTCCCACTTCTCGCCTACCTTGGGTCCGTGTGGCGTAAACCCCAAGATGCCAAAGCAAGCCGCTAATATGCCTAATATGGCTATAGCGAACACCGCCGGCCGCAGCGGCACGCTCCCGCAACAATATTGAACACTGGGACAATTGTCGAAGATGGAGCCCATGATCGATTCTGTCTATAAACTGTTGTACCAACGAAGCTGCTTTCCCAACACGCCGCTCGCCGCAGCCGCACGCCCGTCAAGCCGACGCGCGCTGTCACCGGCCGCTGCGCTAGACGTTTCGTCGGTGACAGATGCTACTCGCAGCACGCGGTTGCAAAACAAGCGTTATAAATATCCCACGTAGTATACCTCATTTCTGACAAGGAATGTACAATATGAATATTTCATCTTAATAAGTATTAAAGTAATAAACATAAATCTAAGGAACTATTGAAATACTGCAGACTACTGCATGACACTGATAAAAATGACCGTATATCTATATTAAGTAATTCAGATTGTGCATAATAGCGGGCATAATATCTCTGCTTATTGGCAAATAGTTAAAACCATCAAGTAAAGTAGACACGAAAGCAATTATTTTGCGACTCACATTTTAATACACATGAATATACAATTGGGTTAGGCAGAGGAGCGCTATAGACTCCTACATTTCAGCAGTAACGTTTACGTCCCATGGAATATGTGGTTAGCGTATTGCCATGCACCCGGCAAATATTCAGACTCCGAGTCACTGCTAGAAATTCTAAATTAGAAAAATCCAATAGGACCAGACCCGGGATTTGAACCCAGGACCTTCCGATCGGCAGTCGCGCTTGCAACCACTCGACCAACAAGGCAGTCAATAAAATAATAGTCATTTTAGGATATACATGTAGGTATTGTGCAAACTGACATAATATATATTATGTATAATGTGATCTATCACGTATTAACCTTGTAGCTTACACTCCCCTGACCACGGCTGACGTAAGATCTGGATTAGACGCTAAACATGACGTCTTCATAAATGCATCTACTTTAGGAAGATAATCTGCCTGTGCTTTTGCAAAGTTTGCTTTGCTTGGTGCAAAACCACATTCAGTCACCATGCTGTTTAACTCTCAGGTTCACAAAAATATAAAAAACATATTAAATATTGCGACAACATAATTTTATCACAACAAAGAGGTATCACAGTTGCAAAGTTTTGTTGACCTGTGTTCTTGAGACGTCCCGTTTCATTCAACCAGTGTTTCGTTTGGTCGAGTGGTTGCTAGCGCGATTACCGATCGAAAGATCCTGGGTTCTAGTGCCGGGTTGGGTATTATTGGATTTTTCTAATTTAGAATTTCTAGGAGTGACTCGGAGTTTAGATCTGCGCACGGTGTATCGCAATACACTCACATCCTATTCCATGGGAGGTCAATGTAACTGGTGATAATGGGAGCGTACTACACTCCCACGCTTACCCTTTCGGGGATCACAGGCGTGGTGTTCGTTAATAGTGTTTCGTTTAATGTTTTTTTAAGTTACTTATTAACGTATTTATAAGTAAGTTATTTATTCACGTATTTATAAGTAAGTTATTTATTAACGTATTTAACTAGTAGTTTATTAAGGAACTAATTGTTTGGGTGCAATTTCATTTGGAAACAATATAGAGAAAATATTTGAATCATGAACTCATGCATATTCGCTAAGGTGAATTAAAAACAGTTTATGTTATGAAAAATAAAGTTTACTGAAAATACGCCTCGAAGAGAACGCGGACGGCACGTCACGCCTCCTTATTCTATGGACGGTATATAGACATGGTTATCAACAATGGAATAAAAGTATGACAAAACACAATAACGTAGTCAACATTTATATCGGAAAGCCACATGGTCGTCGATGGATCGCCGCCGACGAGGCAGCCCGCGGCGGCGCTAGGCGCGCAACAGCGAGGCGCGGCGCGCGCGCACCCCGCGCTCGCTCATGGACGGCGCGCGCGGCTTCAGCTCCGGCACGATGGCGCAGCCCAGCACCGACAACCCATTATTTCTGCCAGCGACATAATTTCCCGTTCAGACATTTTAATACGATGCTTTATTTTCATCGTAATCTACAGCGAGTACTCAAATTTAATTAGGCAATAATTAATTATTTTTATTAATGTGCTCCATAGTTACTTAATTACATTAATGACTAATCAGTTACCATCATCATTAACCCTTTTCTCGTTCCACTGTTGGACCCAGTGTGCTCCCAGAGTGAAAAGGGTTAAGACTATAGTCTGCCACGCTGGTGAGTGCGGGTTAGCAGACT
>DWMG01001601.1:0-14851 GCA_018244855.1 Elbella merops | reverse complement strand
CCGGTGTATGGCAATAGGCTCACCACCTATTGCATTTGACTTAAACTTAACTGGTGAATCGTGAGAGTGTAGGTACTAGACTCCTCTACCTACCCCTTCAGGATTACAGGCGTGATGTTACGTTAGTATACACAATAAATACTTATTTCTGAAATAAATAAATAAATAAATTACTGTAAGACCTGTATTTACCCACTGTTCTAAAAATTTAAAGAAAACTATAACTTTTTTCTAAGAAGTCGGTATTTACAAAATTTCACAAGAATGTGCGAATTTGAAAAATGTGAATCAAAATGACGGCTAAGTACGCGAGGGTTTCCTTTGCGGGGTATTCACGTAGAACTATTTATATCTGTGGTGGCAGGTTAATTAATTTATTCCGCTGTCCACGGCCGTCCGGGGAGCAAGTTTTCACTTTGTTAACGAAATATATGTAGCGATACGGGTATATTTTTTTATTGTCGAATCTCATGAGAATATTTTAAAAATTTTACCAATTCAGAAAAGTCGCACCTTTAGATAATATAATCTATCTTGACTGATTAGGTTCAGTATTGCCTGAAGGAGTTAGAAGTCTCCAACACTGACATGTATGTACGAAGAGAATGACGAATGTGAGAAAAGCATAGCCGGTCCACCAGTACACAAACTTTTAAACTATTTAAAAAATAATTTCTAGAAATTTCCGATCATATATATCACTAGTCAAACGGCTTACTTCGAACTGTGGTTATTCAGCTTAAATCTAAAGTCAATTCTATTCCTTCTCACTCTCGGATCAGCAGTTCGTGCAAGGGAATGCCTTGGTTAAACCATTGGCACCATGGGTGCGGTCTTTTAAAATAAATTCCGGATTTTAGGTTTTATTAACAAATAGGGAGTCGCTTATACACCATCCGCTCAGAAAACTAATTACTAAAAATCTTGACCTTTGTAGCTGAGCGATTCGAGGGTACATCACTTGGAAGTTCTTTCCATTAATCATAACGCACGGATGCCGGTTGAGAATAGACAAATAGACTTTTATCTTTTAGCTATGTATACATTACAGTTACATGTTAGTATAACCAGATGGCGTTAGCTGTGTAAAAATTAAATGTAATTCTTATTTTGATACCTATATCTTAACATCCATTATAAAAATTAAAAGACCATCACTAGATAATTTGAAAAATTATTAGAAAAGTCTACAAAAAAATCCCTCGTTACGGATGTAGTACCCAACCCAATATGTGTCATTTTTTTCTAAAACAAACAAAAAAATCACGAATGGCGTGTAAACTAGCTAGTCCTGCATTGATAAGTGCATTGGGTAAGCACACGCGGCATTTCGGAACGATTGTAATAACCGTAACCAGTATCCAACTGCTGCCCATAAAAACAAATAGTGGATTGTGGTTTTCGCTTCGTATTAAATTCTTTGACACAGACTAAACAAACATAAAACCAATTATTGGTTTACTGTTAAAATTTTCAACGGATATTTTAGAATGTGCACAGTCTGCGGCTCTAGTTGAAAGCAATAGTGGTAATACGGTGACCACAATAATAACCCATTAAGCGGACTGTTTGAAAAGTACCATTCCACTAATGTGCAGAAATCAGCCAGTCCAGTATCGGTTATGGACAGCGGATTGGATTCTGGTCTGTTTAGCTTTTAGTGTTTGGATGTTGGATTTTGTCGGCCATATTTAAATTATGTACTCTGGAAAGTTTTTGGAATAGAAATTTAATTGTCGAATAAAAGTGTGAGTAGGTACAATGTTTCTTTAAATATTATCGTCTTAAAAATTGCAGTTATCTTTAAAATAAATTTAAGTATTAATAATATAACGTACCTTTATTTAGCACTAAGAAAATGGAATTATACATAGTAAGTTAATATTAGACTATAATATAAAATACTAAACTATCTTACTTATAGTCATAGAGAATAATATAATTTGCATTACTGCCAATATGTTTAAAAATCTTTTAACATAATTATACATTCGTATCTCGTGCATTATGGCCTAAACACATTTCCTAAACTACGAAAATCGTTACAGCTACGATCTGATGACTACTACACGATCTACTACACGATTTAACTTCTTGTCATAGAATCACCGCTTTAGTATTGAGGGGGAGGGGGAATAAGAAAGCTCTGACTCCAAGACACAATAAATCTCCCTGAGCGCTTATACAAACACCTGTTTTTGCGGCGACGGCCCCGCTCGGGGCGGCAAGATTCCACCAAATTACCTTTAGTTCTCATTTCGACTTTATTTCTCACTAACAAGGGCTATTATCATATGTTTGGGACAGAGTTCCGTAATAGGAGTTTCTTGTTCAGAAGTTCGCGAACTAATCTCCTAATAGCGGAACTGTTGTATGTGCGAATGAATGTAACAATAATTACGGCAAGCGACAAATTTCTCACCCCCGGCCTTCGTGTGAGATATCTTAATGCCTTTTAATAAATTATATCCTTACAACATAGATGTAACGCGAATACTGAAGCATTAACAAATTGTTCACGTAATATCATACTGAGTGTATACATGATAATTAAAGTTTGGCTGTAATAGTGAATCAGTGTAGGCAACACACGTTCGCGCCTCTCGAATTGAAATTTTAATTGCAAGCTTTATAAATGTAAATGGAAGTTTATATGGAATAGTATATGGAATAGAATTTGATGTTGACGATAGCAAGACGGAAGATGTGGCGCGTATTAAGGGAGGCCTGTGTCCAGCCGTGATATACAAAGGCTGATGATGATGATGATGATAAAGGAATTTCAAAATATCATACGTAAATTTTTAGCAATACTCTCGATAAACAAGTTACAATACACAAAAATCGTATACCTTAGATGTTTTTTCAAATATTTGCTATTGGGTTTTTCGATAACTTGATACTCCTAGTACATAGTGGGTTATAGTCTGGATTTCTGCTCAGTGTATGGCAATAGACTCACCCTTGTTCTATGATGGGATATATGTATAACGTAACATGGGAATATACTCCAATGACTATTTCTTCGGGTAGATACAAGTGCGATGTTAAATTTATAGTTTGCCAACCGCCTGGTTACCATAACACAGGCTATCTCGATGTTTATATTGGGATCAGATGGCCATGTGCGGAGATGTCCCAAGGTACTATTATTATTAACATCTGTCTGGTTGCCACAGCACAGGCTCTAATTACAATTAGTTCAGGTGGTCTTGTGTGAATTACCCAAAGATTATTATTGCTTTAAGTTTAACTTAACATTTCTTACTATTAAAAGTGATCTATTTCGTCGTGCTATTGATCAAAGCAATAACTATAATATTACGTTCTTAAAGTTTTACTTACGTTTTTATTTACTTTCTATTGCCAATATTCACGAATTCTGTGCTAAACTTATTCTATAAATAAAAATGGCGGGATAAAGACTTAATTGCTATTAGTAAAGTCCAGTTTGAAAAGCCAAGAGATAAAGTTAACAAAAACGGATTATTAAGAAAGTTTTGTTAATAAAAATATAGGCAGTTATATGGTAACTTCTCAGCCACGTTACATATGACAATAACAATGTTGTGTTTAATTCTAAGCAAGTTTTATCATATATTTAACTATTAAAGCCAGTCAAAAATAAAACTATTCAATTGTATTTCACTATAAAGCATTCGTAGATGGACATACACAGCATACACGGTTATATAAGTACCAACTTAAAACACGCATGTTTTTGGGTATTATGACTAGGTTCGGGCCCTATTTGAGATCTATTTTCGTAAATTCTCGCCAATTGTAGCGAGGTCGCATAGGAGACAGTCCCAGATGTTTTTTCTGAACACCCTATTACACGATCAAAACTTGTCCGTACTCAAGCGATTAGATTTAATATTTCTGCTCCTCCCGCAACAAAAGTCCACTTTCTTTGTTCATTGGATCCCTTGTTCCCACTCCTCCAATTATATTAAGAGCATCTTCCATTATTTTACACAGAAACATCAGACATTATCTTAAATATAAAATTGTCATTTAAATGTTGAGAATCTGATTTTATGACTGTGCAAGTATTTTTTGTGTGAGACAATGTATATATACATATTGTATACATATTTCCGTTGTGTACCATTGAAACTTTTACTGTAAATAGTGCTACTAGGTTTAAAATACACCCCAAAGCTGTCAAACTTAGTTTATAGAAATATATTTAAAAAGCAGAAAATCTTCTACTTGACAAAATGAAATAATTACAAATCATAGTCTAGAGAACCCAGCACGTTACAGTAGCATGTGGCGCGTAGCTGTACCTCGAAAAACGATGGTTCTTATGGTCGGTTACTTGAGTATTGGTTACTAAATATCTCTAAGGTGTACAGGTTTTTGGGATTTTTAACATTTGACGATCCTGTTCTATCTATCATTGTACGGAATAAAAGAACATGACACTAACAGAATCGAATACATTTTTGCTAATAAACGGCTCTGCAGATAGAGATAGAATACATTGTAGTCCAGACATCTCTTCCCCCCCCCCCCCCTGTCGTCCACACTTCCTACCGATGATCCACTATAGGAAATAGGTCTTCTCTCAGAATGGGAAAAATTAAAGCTATAGCATAGTCGCTAGCCAAGATCGATTTGGCAGACTCCACGCGCCTTAGAGAGCATTATGCAGAACTCTAAGGCGAGAGATTTCCGTACGATGTTTTCGTTTACCGTTCTAGCAAGCTACACTTAATCTTGAATCTACGTAACTTCCCAAAGTCAAATGTATACTAGGAATTAGAGCATTGAATATCTGCAGTGGGAGGTGCAGGAATTCTCAAGCTAGCATTTTCCACTTATTTGATTTGTCTTCCGCACCAAACTTTGGGGTGTAAGGGGTTCCAACCACCATCTCAGGAACCCAACCCAACCTCACCTGCACGTGGTGCAACCTGCTATAACAGAGGAGGCTCTGGTGACCGGGTGATTGCGGTATAGCGCAGCCTAAATAGGCACGGCTAAATGCCCTGGCCGCCGACGGGCAGCAGAGTCGGCGGTGCGAAAAGCTGTGCCCTGCGGTCTCCAACCCGCATGCCCAGCGTGGAGATTACGGACATAAACCCCCTCTTGGGGAGGCCTATGTCCAACAGTGGACAAACATAGGCTGATGACGTTGACGTTGACGTTGACATTCTCAACACTTAAAAATTCGATTAAATTTTTTTTAAAGCAAACGAAATAGAATTTCAATTAAGATAGAAATAGATGCAGTAAATTAATTATGTAATCACGATTTTATTCGTATAAATATCCAAAGCCGGCGTGCGTGTGTAAGAAAAGTGATGATGTAAAATGTACGTGAGATCTGTTAGAGATACTGACACACTGCTCCCTGTTAGTCTCCAATGAATCTGACGATATATAATAATGATATTACAGATACGGTCACAACGGATCATTTTGCGTGCTGAGGACGCTGTGTCAACTTGGAGCTGAACCCCTGCACACTGAAGTGGAAGACGATTTGCTTCACGAACTAGCTACCTTCGTTTTAAAGTATGCAAAATACCTATTAAAGAACATTTATTCGTTTCTCTAACAATGATAAAAAAATCATGCAACTCACAGTCAGTCGTCTGATCTATATGGAGATTAATTTATAAAATAACTTATTTTTATTTTCTAGCCCGTCAAATGATGTTTTACATTACGGAGCCGTGACAGAATCAGCTCCGTACATCGAAGCACATGAAGCTGGTAGAAGAAATGAAGACTGCTTATCTTTGTATCACAACTGTACTATTTCTCTTCTGGACATATTTAGCAAAATTCAAAATTGGACTTAATTATATATCCTGTACTAAACACGAGACTCTTTTAAAATTGCTGTGTATGTAAGAGTGGTGATTAAACTATTTAAAAGGATATTTTAAATTTGATTTTCTTCGAGTATGTGGAGAAATTTGGACATAAATTGTAAATTAACTGATACAAAATGCGGGTACACGTTATTTTATTTACGTAAAGTTTTTGAAAAATTGTCGCTAATTGAAAAAATAAGGGATTTTCATTGTTACCATTAGGTATTATCACTATTGATTAAGAGTACCTTAAAAATTTGGTTTTTTGCTATGTCTACCTTTTACTACTTTTTAGTAACTGACCTCTTTTTCCTGAAAACATTTTCTAGACAATAAAAAAAGTGAATAACCTAATTATTGTTATTAGACAGATTACAACATTGTCACCTAGATGGCAGCGTTGTCGCCCAGATGGCAGCACTATCGTTTTTGTCAGTGTTGCCGACATTGTTATACTTTACTTACATTAATTAGTTATAAGGAAAGACACATTTTTTAACTACAACAACACCACAAATTTTCAAAATTCTTGTCTATTATCGTAACAGTAAAAAATTAAACTTAAAATATTGTCATATTCTGTTTTCTACCTCGAAAATATGTTTCAGCCTGTGATATTGTAAAATAAAACAAACAATAAAATCATCGAATAATGTTTAATGATAATTATGATCAGTATAATCCAAACTTTTGCAAGGTATCAATTCCGATATGAGTAAACGTGTCTAATACTGAAGATTCACAATCGGGGAACATGGTCTCGCAGTCTGCACTCGCCTCTCTGCCGAGCCTCTCGGCCGCGTGGTATTCGTTATCAGTGTGGTGGGATATGACGTCTTTGGTTGTTGATGGCCTGTAAAAGTGGATTCCATTTCATCTCGATACTTACAACTGACAAATTCTGGCAAGACAAACAAACGTACAGTTAACCCGACTGTTGCAATTTAACTATAATCATAAGCTATAACATATAGCATAAGAACATATCTATTACAAGTACATCTCAAGTACAAAACCACAAAACGTGTCTGTACGTTCACGCGATACACGTTTTTCACAAGCAACGTTACGTTGTTGAACATTTTTATTAACCCCATACGAGGTTCAAGTAGCCGGGTACTTACGTGAATAATATATGGCCAATTTCTCCTAACAAGCCATTCTCGTGGGTAAAAGGGACCTCCGCTGCCTCGCAGATAGTTCGGAGCAAGCAGGGCCGGCCCGAATAACCGTACCTGCGAAAATTTTGAAGGAAACTTTAGATGAGAATACTGTACGCAAAAGGAAACGTTATGGCAGCTTGTTGTTTATTTTAAAGTTATTAAATGAAACTTTCAGTTTTGCTATGCTTTAGAAATAGTGTAAGTTCTTTTTTAGAATTATTGTTGCAATTTAAACAACATTTTGTTCAGATATAAAATTGAAAGGAATGTAATGAATATGGTATGGTATTTTACTATATATTATTTTATCCATAAAACATTTTAATCAGGATGAATGATACGGAGCGAATGTATTATAAGATTTTATCTTTCCCTAATTACATGAACTGCCATTTGTATTTCATATCAAGTTTCAATAAATTATCATACTCATTTTAATTACTAATGAGTTTTATCGGCCGTATTATTTTTAATAAAAATACTACAAACCTCTCAATCATATGCTCGATAATTTTGTAATAGTCCCAACGGTTCATTCTTTGTGGTTCCTCCTCTATGTCCATATTATTTTTGTCGATTATTTCTTGACGCCTTATAGCTTCTTCCAAAGGTAATTCAGTGGATGCTTTCGATGAATCTACATCATTTACAAAACCACCTTCAGTATATAAAAGGGATCGTTTTCTTCTATTATTATCATCAAATGTTATATCTACTAAAGTATCATTATTTTCTTCGGATGTATCGCTTAAATTGTTTTTTGCTTCTTCGCTCAAACCTCTAGAAGAATCTGGATCTATATCTGGATCTAAATCTGAATCAATTGCATTTCCGTTAGGTAATTCTCCATCCATATCTCTTGAAACTGTATTAGCAAACCCGTATATTCTGCTAGTATATTCAGTACTATTTGTGGGTAAATCATATTGAAACTTTATCACAGTGCCAACTGTAACAGATGCCTCTTTCAGATCAACCGGTACACCCAGACCTATAATAAACTGAAATTAACGATATAATTATTGATAGTTCAGATTAATTATTGATAGATTCAAACATAGATAACACAAATATTAACATATTCATTAGTGATCACTTCAAATTATATTATTGTTAGCTTAAAGGTTTTGCACATCATCGTCGATTGAAGTCAACACGAGAAGCGTGTTGATATATAGGGATAAGACAAGAAATATTTTTTTTTGTCGCCACTAATGATGAATAGTCGTTTGACCAATATTGTTTATTATTGACCATATACTTAAATATCTCCTAATCTAAAATACCTATACTTAGTTTCCAAGAAATTATATCTAACATTGTCAACATCATCACCAATTGTCGTGCCCTATTGTCGTTCCTCTGTTAGACAAGAGTCTCCAATTATTTACATCCAAGATTTTTATTATACGAAAATACTGTTTCTTGTATCTTTTAGTTCGCGGTACGACAAATCTTTAAAGTTATCAGTAATTTGAGGTTCAATCTAATTGAACTTGAGATTGGATTATGTCCACTTATGCATGATGCTTATGCTGAGGGTATGTGGGAATTAATTACTGTTCTAATTCTATAATGTCTCTACCCACTTGCCACGTGTTAGTACCTAGCAGGTAAGTTAACGTATGTACATAATGTAACTATTTCATATTTTTGTCATTCATCATCATATCAGCCTTCACCGTTCCACTGCTTGACATATACCTATTCCAGGGCTTTTTTATGATTGGACAAAAAAATTAGAGCAATTATTTCGTGAAAAACCTGTATAAATAATTACAAAAATCATTAGTTCATGACGTAATGTGTTATAAAACATGTTATACCTATACTAAGTATGAAATATTTTAGAGATGTTGATTCTCTGATGAAAAAAAAATCAAACCTATTCAAATTTCAATAGATACGATCAGTTTTTATAAATCGAAGCAATCATTTTTTACAAAAATTGCGCGGACGGAGAAGTATAGGACTCGGTACAGTTAACGCTTACATAGAGAATAAGTGCAGCAAGCTAAAATGTATGTGTAATATGTATTACAAATACCTTAAATTGAATTAAATAAACCATTTATTATTTATGTTCCCATTGTAGATGTCAGACATGAGACGGATCGTTGTCAATGATAATAATAATAATAGCACAAAGGAAATATTTATGCGTAGTCTTTGACATTAGAGCCCAGACAACGCTCAAACTGATTTCTTTATGACTTACGATCGAATTTCGATCGCCACTGAGCCACCAGTAGCTATAATTATGGCTGTTATATATTCGCAAAACTTCAGATTGGCTTGCATCATATTCAAAGCGACTCATCCGTGCGTCCTACCGATCATAAAGTAAACCTCAATTGCGTCGGTCTCATAATAAGAGTCCAAAAGTAATTTGTGTAAATAGTCCATAAATCTACTTGTACTAAAGTCCACGGCAAACAAGAATAAAATCGTAAACGAAAATTTAATTAAAAATTATGAAAACAACCTCAAACAATAATGAGAAGAAAGTAATATCGGCCTTCCCGTGCCGAGAACGTACTTAGAACTTTTATTCTTATATAAATTAATGTATTGTTTCAGTCTGAAGGAATTTTCGAGATTACGATATTATACAGGCAAGTGCTACTAGCATCGATACCTCGTATCGATATACATATATCGTTATCGACACTATTTTTAAAACATAGATAAAAAATTCAAAACAGGTACTTTAATTTGTCTTATTCAAAACTTTTTTTATTCTTACTGAATAATAAATATCTTTTAAGCAAATATAGGTATATCCGCCATAAGAATTGATTTTATATTATATTTATTATTAAAGACGTGACAGATATGAAACGTCCGTTTCGAGTATTTGATCCAATAAAAATATTATATAAACATTACAATTGTGATAAGGGTTGATTTAAGGAAAAAACAAAATATTTGATTATTCGTCTCCTTGTGTTAGTTTGGTTGTATAGAAAAATACCAAACCGAACCCCTTAAAATTAACAATAATACAAAAAAAAGCACTATAAATTATTTATCTTAGTCGAGAGATCTTAGGTTCGATTCCCGTGTAGGGTAGTATTGAATGTTTCTAACTTAAATATTCTAACACAAATTTCTAGTACTGAATTAAAGTCTGGATCTGTGCCCAGTGCAAGGTACTCGTAATAGGCTCACCACCTACTCAATGGTGCTCTGCCTCTGCCCACCGGTTCGTATATCACAGGCATGATATTACGTTAATTCCATTAATTGTCGATGCTTCATAACAGTCATCGATCTATTGGTTATCAATCCCTACTATAATAGCGACTCAATGGAAACGAGACTATTCCAGAGCTCCTACGTAATAAAATTCCTATCATTAACTGTCTATTCATTTAATTTAATAATCAGAATTATTTAGAAATGAAAATTCTCGTAGATCTGTTGATGAAATTATCAGTGACATTGTTATAATTTTTGAAACAATACAAATAATTTGTAATTTTATAAGTCACCGTTTAAATTAGATACTGACGTGAAAGGTAGAGCAAACATTAAAATTATGCTGTTATTCTTACTGTTCATAGCACGGGTAGGCAGAAAGCACCGAGTATCAAATATCGCTATCCATTAAAACGACATGCCTTTTTTATCATTTAGAACTCAAAGTCTGCGATCTGTAACTAGTCCAATAAACACAGCAGCGCAAATGGAATCACCGAAAGGTTTCAGCTAATCATGATAGGAATTAGAGGCAGCATTTCTACGTGGAGATATACGAAAAACACATCAACCAAATAAAAATTAGCCCGAACGGGAGCCGTCTGAAGCGCACAAACTAATTGCATTTAAATTCACGAACAAAAAAGAACACGGCTTCGTTAAGCCGGATCCGGTGTGCAAAGAAAACATCATTTACTTAAGTTAAATCAGAAACGACGGGGCAAATTTGTGAATTCATTGGAATGTGATGGAGAGAAATGTACAGAACATTTCGCTGGAACGATGTACATGTTGACAATTGAATAATAAAGCTATACAATTTATATACAAGGTAACGAAGTTTGTACATAAGTTATGTATGTATTACAACTTATGGAATCAATTCTCAAGAACGAGAATTAGCGGCGTAAGAGTCATAAAAAACTCTGCGCTGTTACCAGATAGTCGTACAAAACTACCCGTATTTGTGATACATAACATAACGCCTATATTTCCCTTAAAGGATAGTCAGTGGAGTGTATTTCTCCCACATTTTACAAGTCATGAAACAGGTGCTATGGCTATAGAAATTATCAGAAAATGTAAGTCGAGTAATGAGTAATTTACTTAATGCAGTCATTAGTGTCTGAATTTGTCTGGATAAGTAAAAGAGTCACTTAATTTGTAAGCTCGTACTCAAACATTGTTGATGATACTGTTATGGACTAAATGACGGTATGGCAGAGTGACATCATGAAACTGTCAATATAACATATGAGTCATTATAATGTAATAGCAAATTCCACATTCACTAGTAATTTATTTTAAACACTTTAATATTATCTTACGTAACTTCACGCCTGCAATCCCCGAAGAGGTAGGCAGAGGAATGCAGAACACTTCCACGTTTCACCGGTTACGTTTACGTCCCAATATGGAATAGGTGGTGAGCCTATTGCCATGCATCGGGCACATATTCAGACTCCGAACCACTACTAGAAAATCTAAATTAGAAAATTTTGTAGTCGGGAATTGAACCCGGGACCTCCCGATCGGCAGTCGCATTTGCAATCAACACGACCAAAGAGGGAGTCGTGTTTTTATAATAATAATAACAATAATATAGTATTGAAGATAGAAATGGTTATAGAAACAGCTCGAGGTAGACTACGTGCCAAATGCGTGCATAGTAACTATCGCAAGGCCGTCGTCCTATCAATTGGGTATCTCCCTTGCCCTATATGCAAATTCAGATCACTACTCGTTGGTGTAAAGTGACTTCAAGTTTGTATCTGTATATACCAGACTATATATATATGTTTAATTACATATCTGAAATGTATATGCGTTATTTTTCTTACCCCAAATTAAAAAGCGTAACATCAAAAAGTTCCGTCAAAGCAAGTAACATATTGATTGGTAACCCTTTATGTTTCAATGTCTATGGCGACAGTGACCACTGACCGATTGGACCGCCTGCTTGTATGCCTTGCATTGTAACATAAAAAAAAATTAAACTCATTTCCTACTGCCACTCATTCCATTACAACTTGCTCTAACTTTCCCTCCAAAATATCAGCTGGGACGTAGTACGAATACAAGTTTTTACGTCGCGCAACACACTCGTACATACTACTTCCAAACGGA
This sequence comes from Elbella merops, assembly GCA_018244855.1. Taxonomy (NCBI): domain Eukaryota; kingdom Metazoa; phylum Arthropoda; class Insecta; order Lepidoptera; family Hesperiidae; genus Elbella; species Elbella merops. The sequence continues at coordinate 2,529 of DWMG01001601.1, read as the reverse complement.
TGATTACGAGAGTGACATTGATTGATAACGCGATACAATCGACGACTCCAGGGAAATTACCACGGTGCCCTGACAAAAACACATACTAATACAAGGCGGACACATGACGATTGATCGATACACAAAGAAATGGATCGCATCACTTAATTAGTGATTAACGACGTCCTTTACTTGTGTCGTAAGTACATCGAATAGTTTCTTTGTCTTTTATACTTTTATAAGCTTTTGTGTTCTAACATTTTTTGTTTGACATTAGTAGAGCCTTTCTACTGCCTTTTATATCTAATATAAATTTGCAATACAATTTAAATTTGACCTTCAGCCCAGTCTTCAGGCCAGAGACCCTAAAGGGGTAGGCAGAAACGATATTACAAAAATACCTAATTGATATAACATAAATACTGGTGCGACAAGCCGAGCACAGGGCCCAATGACGCTCATTGAGGGAGGCCTATGTCCAGCAGTGGACTGAGATAGGCTGATGATAATGATGATGATGATGAAATACTTCATTTTATAACCTATCTACATTTATAAGCATGCACTGTTCTAAATTATATTTTATTCATTAAGAGCGTTAGATGTAGATGGTTCCCTCCAAAAACAAACTTGGCAGCGCCAATGTCAGTTTACAAAGACATTTAAAGCAAAGCTTTGTAAATGCATTAAAATAAAACAAAGCTTTGTTAATACTCTCTATGTTTTGAAATATTATTTAAGTAATACAAAGCTCGAAATTAATTGATCTCTCGTGCGCGATTCTGCACTACGTTCTAATATTTCAAGATAATAGAAATTTAATTATGAACATGAGCATGAGAAGGGATAACGCCACCTATATCTTCTGAGATATAAATATTTCTTATTAAAATCTGTTTCGGTCTTGTAGACGTGATTGCTAGTCGACGTGAATACAAGCAACCATCTCAGTCCCAAAAAATAGAAATCCGTTTAACGTGTTTGTCAAATAGAAGATATATTTATTTTTAGGAAGGGCCAGGATTAAATTTCGTAAAATAATACCCGATTCTGAATCATTATTTTTAAGTGCCTTAATATTTTACAACAATTAATTTAGTAATAAAAGATAACGAACATTAAATATTATATAAATTATAATTGCCGAGCAAGGCTCAAGTTTTGTTCTAAGTAATGACTAAAAACATATTTTTATTGAACAGATTATGTTTCAGTTTATAAAGTATAATACAGCACTAAGATTGAACTAGTGTCTATGTCGTCCATAGTCCTTCGCAACAGTACCGAAGAATGAGGATTCATTTTCAACACCTGGACGCGTGGTGGTACTGTACGCAGCGCACTATCAGATTTAAATGAGATTTTCTGCAACCCTTTGATGATCTTTCTAATGTTGTTCAAGTATTCAAAGATCTGCCATCTATCTCCTATGTCTCTTCGTTGCGCTAAAACGATATCAAACTTACATTGATTTAAAATTGATTTAAAAATGGAAACGTTTTGTTTTCACTCATTGTAACCGGATGAAGAGATTAATGTTTACCCGGATTCGGATTGTTTCAGTGGTGGAGACAAGACCGCAATCCCGTCAGTGTTGTGGAAAGTCACTCATGAGTTAAATAAAAATCCGACATAAATTTAATTTTTCAATATTAATTATATTGGATATAATAATATAAGGTTTATGCAGCACTTCACGTGGATAGATAGATATTTGTCATTTTGTACTTTATTTTATGTATTTTCTCGTTTAATTACAGTTGTTTCTTTTTTTATAGAATTTACATTATTTAATTTTATAGTATAGTGATTAGGTATCAAATGTTATATATCCCGGAACATTAGTACGAAATGTAATGATAAATGTGGTAACATCTTAATGCCATAGACCTTTGTTGTACGTAATTGTACATAAACATAAATTAAATCTATCAAATATCTATCTATCTATTTACATCAATATACCTTAACATTAATAATCTCATATCTGCGGTAATGCAGATAAATATATTCTTTCATAATCCGTAAACAAAACTCGTTGAAACAAAAACAATGTTTTTCTTATATTGCATAATAAATTTCGTAACAGTTCATCAAAGCCGACCCAATTAAATCAATTTTTAACTTTAACAACTTTAGCCGTTAAATTTGAATAACGAACTAAGTTGCCAGTTCTTTTGTTTTTGATTTGATTTAACGACTTTGATTTGATAAAAATTCTAATTTTCATTCGACGCAAATTAAAATGCTCGATCTTGGATGTAATGAAAAAAAGTTTTGTGTTTGATTTACAGTACAAGTGGCTGCTTATTTTTGTCGTCTTTCCATCTTATTCCACGGCTCATTCCCAACTCCCTATCTTTCTTGTGAGCAAAATAGATTTTTCTTTAACAACTCACTCATTTAAACTTGAGCAACTTCAAATGCTGTCTTCTTGATAGAAAAATTAGAATAATAAGCTTAACATTTTAGGTGACTGCCTTGTTGGTCGTGTTGGTTGCAAGTGCGACTGCCGATCGGGAGGTCCCGGGTTCGATTCCCGGGTCGAAC
>DWMG01001600.1:0-14851 GCA_018244855.1 Elbella merops | reverse complement strand
TTCTAACAAACCTTGAATGCTACTATGTTTGTGTCGATTGCCAGTATCACGTTCTTCGGGTTTCGGATCTGGGCGGTTAGGTATGACAGATTTCTTGAAAGAAATAAAAATTGAAGTTTTCTTAATTATAATGTCCTGCGTAAGCGTGTTGTTCTTGCGCTTTTAAGACAAGGTCACAGAAAACCGACGTCTATTTAGATATCAATTTTAATTTTAAATAAATATATATTTTACAAATAAGTATTATATCTTTAATACGTCGCATCATCAGCATGGTCAACTGTGTTAACCTTCCATTGTCGGACTTCTCATTTCGTCGAAGCATCTAATATAAAATTGGGGTATTTCACTCGTTCTTATGACCAATTATCCAAGTTACCACCCAATAGTATTAATTTAACGATCATCTTGGCTTTACCCGACACAAAAGATTTTTTTTTATGTTTCTTCTACCTGTACCAGGTATTCTGTCAAGTGATATTTATCAGTTCATTTTCTCATGTTAGTGACAACTGCCTTCGTGATAAAGAAAGTTCTGAAACCAATTCTTGTGTTTTATATTTCTGATTAGATACTTTACATACTGTCACTTGTGAACACTGTGGATAAAATGTGATGTCGCATATGAAATATTCACGTGCAAGACTCTAAAGTATGCAAGTTCGCTCAAATTTTTCTTAATATTTATAGTAAATGATATTTCGATGTTAAAAACGCACGTAACTTTGTAAAGAGATCGGTGCTAAGATTAAACAAAGATCTTTGTAGTAACAGGTTAAAATGTATATCACTAACGTTTCATCGCTTAGTAGGTAACTCCACTAAGTCTATTTGATTATCGTTGACAAATGACTGTTTTATAATTTGATTGGAATTCTAGCACATTCTGGAAACACTTCAGATCTTTTTAAAATGTTAGACATACGTACATACTCGTACATACTCATGCCTTGTACACCAATAAAGAAAATTGGAGGATCTGTTTGTAATATTAAAATAATTGCTTTTTACTAAATGCACATGTATGTATACACGGTACATATACCAAAATAACATTTTTTACAATTTTTGTCTATCTGTTTGTTCCGGCTAATCTCTGGAACGCCTAGACCGATTTTGACTTGACTTTCACTGGCGGATAGCTGATGTAATAAGGAGTAACTTAGGTTACTTTACTTTTAGAAAAAGTTTTGACTCCCATGTGAACGAAGTCGCGGGCACAGCTAGAATTATAATAAATATAAATATATGATTCAGCATTCAAATAGATATTTTTATACTCAGTAATACATTTCAGAGAAGTCAAATTCCGGCGAATACGAAAGGAGTCGTTATTGGGAACGGGATAATAGCACCAGCGGTGGCTTTGACTAAATTGGGTTTCTATTTAGAAGAACTGGGATACATCGATGCAAACGGCCGTTCCGCCATTGAACAATACTCTGATGACGTCACTAGTTTAGTGAATGAGGGAAAATACCAAGACGCCTTTGACAATTTCGTACAACTTGGAGATTTCGTGAATGAGAGAGCCGGTGCAGTGGCGGTAAATCTGCGCCATGTAATAGATAAACTGACCCAGGTTTCTACGAGAGGTAAGCTAAATTTTAATTTGGATTAGTTAGTACCAAACTGTTTATGAAATGGTACTTTTAATTACATTCATTCGTTCGTTCATTTAATGATACGTACAATGACGTAAATATTAAATATTTTAAAAGGAACGTTTTAATATCGACATTACTATATGATAACAATCATAACTGATTATGGCTCGACTTTAAGTACGTCATTCATGTATCTTTTACATATAGTTACTTAAAGATTAGTTTTGCAACAGCATCGAGGTTTAAGTTATTAAATTATAACTAAACCGAAATATAATCAAGTGTCAGGAACTTTGAGTAGGATGTTTGCTTCTTTGCTTGCTATGTGGTGTGATAAAGGTAAATTTTCAAAATTTTTGAAAAGCAGGTAAAATCTGCCGCTGCTGCTGCCTATATGTCTCTAACCCTTATTTTTCTATCCCTATCTCTCTACATTTACCCCAGATTCTTCCACCTCCACCATTTTCTTCTCTTCTATATTCAACTTTCCTTTTTTCACTTAGTATTTTTCTCTCTTTTACAGATTATTTTGGACATTACACATATCTTAATAAAGCATTTTCATCTGTGGATGACGCGTTTAATTTCATGAATGATGTTGTAGCGCCTGGAATAGGAATCTCTAGTAGCGTTTCTTATGATGGGGGCAGAGACGATGCTATTACAGCTTTCAGGAACTTCCTTATGAATCCATCTACGGATAATGGTAACAATATTTTATAATAACTGCTTATTTCCAAATACGAATAAGTTCCTCTTAACAGTACAAGGTTAGACTGCCTCGTTGGTCGTGTTGGTTGCAAGTGCGACTGCCGATCGGGAGGTCCCGGGTTCGATTCCCGGGGCGAACACTACAAAAATTTTCTGATTTGGATTTTCTAGTAGTGGTTCAGAGTCTGGATATGTGCCCGATGTAGGGCAATAGGCTCACCACCTTTTCCATATTGGGACGTAAACGTAACCGGTGGAACGTGGGAGTTTACTGCATTCCTCTGCCTACCTCTTCGGGGATTATAGGCGTGATTATAGGCGTTTTAACAGTACAAGGGCAGATTGAGTAGATCTATGCATGTATATTAAGAGCTGGCAAAGCATTGCTAACGCATCTGGTATTACAAATATCCATAAACGATAGTGGCCACTTGAAATGAGGTGGTCAGTTCGTTTATTTATCAATATACGAGTAAAATAAAAGTAAGCCATAAATTATTTCGTATTCCACAACAATATAAGTGATCTCAACTATTCACATGAGTGAAAAAGAATTTCGTTTAAATGGCAAAAATTGTGCTTTCTCAAATTCTGAACAGTCTGCAAGTGTTAAATACCAATTGTAATCTTATTTAATGCTGTTAAGTATATTATTTGTATCTTCATTGATTTATTCGGATGTGTACGCAGAGTATGTATATTCGTTTTATAATAACAAATTACTTCTCCTATTTTAGAAATGAATTTGTAAATTTTGATTGCAGTGGAAAACATTCTAAGCGATACTGACATTCCTGTTACTTTCTATAATGGCAATTTAGACGCAGTATCCAATACACCGGGTGAGTAAAAACGAGTAAATAAAAGTTTAAAGTGCTATATAGAACAATTCCAGTAAAGTCCTTTAAATTTAGTCCTATACAAGTAAGTCACCCAAAATAAATATACTTATAAATTTGTCACATTTAGCTTAATACTCAAAATTAATTCCATTATGTATTTTGTTTGTTTATATACAGTAAATATGCCTCAATCGATAACTTAAACAAAATAAATACTTTGATTGTATGGTCCCCCATAGCTATCTGTTTTCGATATATTCACTAACGAGAATGGTATTTTCTTTTATTCTAATTTCTATTCAGGCCAACTAGAATGGGTCCAGAATGTAACGTGGACTGGCCAGCAGGAATTTTTGAACGCTAACCGAAATACCCTCGTCGTGAACGGTCTCGTCGAAGGCTACTTCCGTGAAACTCCACGGCTAACTTTCTACTGGATGAACGTTGCAGGACAAGCTGTAAGAAACATTAAATGCTATGTGTATTAGAACATTCACCGTGATAGAATTGAACTATCAGGGAACTGCAAAAATGTAAATTCATTCCATATACCTAGTTTATTTTATTGAGATAATACAAAAAAAAAATTCTTTTGAAATTTATTCCATATACCTCTTTATGCATGACTCAAAAATATATTAACATACTGTTTTTATAGCATTATTTATAAAACCTTACCTGATAAGAATATTTTATCATTTTTTTTAATTTTCATCTTAGAAGAAAACAATTTACATATATACAAAAAACATGTCTTCTTTTTTAGGTGCCGATCGAAAGCCCAATTGCAATGAGAAGAATTTTAGAAAGAATTACAACCTTATCAAATTAAAAATATTGTGTCCAATATACAATTTTTAAAAAGTTTAAAGTTTTATACTTTTGATTTTATAGATAATACCTCAAATAATTTGTACCTACGTCTATTAATCGACTAATCGATCCACTAAAATTCCACTGTTGGAATATGGGTATCCTTTCATATTGAAAGGGTTAAGGATGGCTTTAATCCGGATTATGGAGTCTGCCACGCTAGCCAAGTGTGGGTTGGCAGACTTCACACACCTTAAAATATTTTTTTTTTTCTTTCTTTCTTTTTATTTTTTTATAAAATATAAAATGTGTCGGTTTTCTCACGATGTTTTCCTTCACCGTTAGGAAGTGATATTTAAATTTGAAACACACTTTTGTAAAGAGATGCGTGCCATGGATTTGAACTCGACACCCCCGGAGTGAGGGGTTGAATTCTTAACCACTAGGCTATCACTGTGTTAAATAATTATTATAACTATCATAATAGTCATAAGTCACTGCTTTTCTTTTATTAAACTCGTTCTTTTAAATAAAACCTAAGTCTCATTCCTAAAAAAAAAAAACGATATTTTTTCTCCTTGCAACATTGAATCTAATTGAATTTTAAATGTCAAATATTATAGAGTTATTGATAAAACTGTGAAACTTCAAGTTTACAATTACGACAGTGTCACATCAAATTATTTTTATCAGTGCTCTTTCAGAGATGCTTCATAATTATTAAAGTAGTTACCTAACTGTGTTGTAATAATGGCGGACATTCTTGATATTTTGGAAATAGAACAACCAGGTGTAGGGGAAATAACGAGGGAAAGTATACTTCACGGAGATAAGATTAAAAAGAAATATGTTACGGCTAAAGCTGTTAGGCGGCCAGAAGGCATGCACAGGGAAGTCTTCGCCCTTCTATACAATGACAACAAGGATCTACCACCCTTGATGCCTACTGTTACAGGTACATTCATACTCATTTGCTTACTGATCAGGTTCATTTTCTTGTATTGTGAAGGACGCATAAGTCTTTTTGCACCTAGAGGGACAGTTATTGACACTTGTTATTGATACTTGTTCACATTTTTTTTTTTGTTCACATACCAGGGAATCAGGGGCACATCCCTATTTGAACCTATATGTATGCAATAGTATGTACATTTTTAATATAGTAAAACCCGCAAACTGTGAGTTGTATATTAAATTGTGAAATGTCCTAATAATGTGGCAAATTAGACAACACATTGCAATTGGTTTTGTAACAAACACACTTATCTGTTATACTATTGTATAGGAAATGCCTACAAGCAAACCAAAGCGAAGCTTGGTATGCGCAAAGCAAGAAAGTGGGTGTGGGCCCCATTTACCAACCCTGCCCGCAAAGACAATGCTGTGTTCCATCACTGGAAGAGGACATCAGATGAAACAAAGGAATATCCATTTGCACAGTTCAATAAGGTATAGAAAAAAGATAAAATGATGGTATGGTCCATACTTGCCTTCTGCTATCTTAGATTCTTCTGGAGTAAAATTATGTAATTACTTTTACTTACTAAATTTACTTATAGTTTCTTAACATATAATGTGTGTATATACATAGGTCAGAATGATTCTCGAAATTATTTGTATTTCAAATCATATATTTTTAAATGAAATTCATATCATACTAATATTCATGATTTTTTTGCAGCAAGTATCAATCCCATCATATTCAGAATCAGAATATAACCAATACCTGAAATCGGAGGATTGGAGTCAAGCAGAAACTGACCACCTCATGGATCTCTGCCAGCGGTTTGACTTGCGGTTTATTGTGATACATGATAGATGGGATAGAGCTGCTTTCAGAGACAGAAGTGTCGAGGATTTGAAGGAGAGATATTACAATATTTGTGCCATCCTGAGCAAGGTATGATACTGATTCAATATATAAATGAAATATTTTTATTTGACAAGGTTTTATTTTTATTATTATTATTCAATAATTTTATGATGCATTATAATTAAACATTACTACTTAATGGAAAAATTCTCTAAGGTTTGTGAAGGTTGCCAACCCGCTCATGGCCTGTGAGGCAGACCATGGCCTCAACACTCTCATTCTGAGATAAGAACTGTGTTCCAACTGGGGAATGATAAAAGGGCTCAGAAAAAAAAAACTGAACAGAAAAATTTAAAATATTGAACTATTATTTATTGTCAATTCTAGTACTTTGTAGTGGGTTTGTAATCACAGTGGCTCTATGATAAAATTGCCCATTCAAATTGTTGAATACTTGTTAAATATATATGTCTGGAATTCAGTAATATCATATCTTTAAAATACTAGTTGAGAATTTAATCCTTGCATGTAACATTGTTTTTAAATTTGTTAAATTGATTATTAGATTATGTTTGCAGGTTAAAACAAATCCATGGTCAAATACAGTAACTATGGTGAATGGTGAGAAGAGAACATATCACTATGATGCTGAGCATGAGAGGAAAAGAAAAGAGCAGTTGCGTAGATTGTTTGATAGGACTCAAGAACAGGTGAGTCACTTTAATTAGATGTGTTAGTAATATCCATGCATTATTTGTTAAACAGATTCCTTAAGCAAATGATTGGCTGAAGAAGCTGATCATAATCAGATGATAATTTTATTTTGTAAATTACTTTCATATGTTACAATCTGCTTTATTAGTTCAAATAATACATTTTCAGTTTTAATTACATTTTTGATCTAAATGTCTGATCTGTTAGATCAGTTATCCAACCTCCAACATAGTAAACCATTAGGTGCTATCTCTGTAATGGAACATTTTCGTGTTATTTATGAAACATACTTGCATAGATTGAAGAAGAGCAAATGCTATTGGCTGAGCTAAAAAAAATCGAAGCTCGGAAGCGTGAGCGTGAGCGGAAGACCCAAGATTTACAGAAATTAATCTCCCGGGCAGACAGTGGTAATGGCTTGCCTAGCAGCCAAGTGAGTGTGAACATGGAAGGACCCAACACACCAACCAGTACATCTTCTAGCATTGCTAGAAGACATGATAGGAAGCTTCACAAAAAGAAGATTACAACCCAGCAGCGCCCCGTCCGTACTGTGGAGGCTGTAGTAAGTTTATCATATAACTTTCCTGTTAAATGCCTCATGGTCATACATACAATTATGTTATGTACCGGCTTTACTCACATATATTGTTGGGGTTGATCAGACTAGTTTAGGATCTGTATGAGGTCCTTAATCGTGAGCTGAGAAAACAGTTTAATGGCCTACCTATTATTCCTGTGGTTAGTACTTATAGTGACCTTGAATGCTAAGGGTTTGTAGAGTTGATTCCCACCCTGGAAAAAGGTTTTTAGGTAAACATGATTATTTTTTTGTGTGTGGCTATAAAATTATCTTTTTTATAACACTATACCATAATCATTATGTGAATTAAACCTGAATGTTATCATTTCTAAGTGAAAGATTTTATAACTTCACCCATAGCTATCTTAAAACAGAAATCTTTATAAATTTGTACCTGATTAACTAGTGTTAAAAAAACCTTTTATCCCCATAGTTTTACTTTTCCAAAAAGTATAGATTTATTTTCAGCTCCATATTTTCAGAATTATGACTGTAAAAAATCACCTTAATAATAAACAATTTTAATTTTGTTGTTTCTACAGACGGTAGAGTGGTCTGGCATAAAGTTCCCAGAAGCGCGCGGGACGGGCGTGTGGCTGCGGTCTCAGCGGATGAAGCTGCCTCCTGGAGTGGGTCAGAGGAAGACTAAGGCTATTGAACAGGAGCTACGTGCAATGAATATTGGTAAGTTTTATTTGTTACTTGTCATTTTATACTTATTATTCCATAAGAAACTGATGTAAAATCGTGTGTTATGGAACACACTGAAGAATTTTTATTTATGTATGTTTATATATGTATTTATGTTTTAATATTAATCTGTCAGTTCATGTTGTCTTTACATATTAGATGTCTTATTTATTTATATACTAAATAAGTTTCGTTGTATTGTTAAAATTATAGATATCACCCCAACACCAACAGAGGCAATTTGCAAACATTTCAATGAGCTACGGTCAGATTTGGCCTTGGCACTGGATTTGAAAAATGCACTGGCGTCTTGCGAGTTTGAGTTACAGGCGTTGCGCCATCAGTATGAAGCATTGAATCCCGGAAAGGTAACTTATTACTTAAACGATTTCATTTCCTGCTCTAGTTACCAAAAATAATCGATTTTTTCCTATGCATACTCCACTCAGACTATAATTTCTAAATTCACCTCACATCATTATACCCTTTTTGCTCGCTATGCTTATCTTGATGGCGTTTTATTAATTTACCTACTGAATTGAGTCACCCATATAAGATAGTTCTCGTTAACTCTATGCTCCATAATTAGGTTATTTCATTATAATAAAGTATTTTTCTACTTTCCAAGAAGCTAGTAATTATTTTTAATGTTATTTAAACTCAAGTAAGGATTAACAATGTAGTGTGAATAAATTGTACTTCTGTTACAGACCCTGACTATCCCACCATCAATATGTAACACATCAACTGACAGTGAAACCAAGCCCATGGGAGAGATTATTGATGTGGTTGGTTCACCAAGTGCCCTGAATACCACCATATAGCATTTACGATTAGAAGATCATCATAGTTCAAAATATACATCAAGGAAGTAAAGAGCTCCATGAATTGTGGATGTGATGTAATAGGTGTAACAGATGATGATAATAAGACAGTAAACCAATATTGTGTGAAATTAGGAGATAGTGTTGGAGGTGATGCTGTGAAGTGACTAAAACTTAGAATTAACACAGATTATTGTATTTTTTGTGTAATATATGTACAGGTACATATGTAACAATGTGTCCTATTTAACACTGAACTCCATGAAAATTGTTTCATCGAGACAATGTTATTAGGACCATCCAGGTCAACTAGATCCCAGGTATGATCGTTCAGTGACAATATTTAGACCTCTTTAGACATCTTAAAGCCTGTTTGGACACTTCTGACTTACGGGTTGATAGCCCATGTCTTTGGATTAGTTTTGTTAAGTATGCCCCAAGCTTCCCGCAATTTGGCAGACTGTTGTCCGCCAGCAGCATGTAAAAAGGTTTAAAGTCATATTTCGCAAAAATGTAGTTTAGAATGTGTTGAATTTAGAAATTTTTAAGTCATAAGTATGATTATAAATGTACTGGCTTAATTCACGTGTGTTTCATCGGGTTGGCTTGACTAGTTTTGGACCTGTATTAGGTCATTCCTCATGAGCTCCCGGCGTTCGCAGCGAGGTCGCGGCGGAGACTGAGTCTCGTTGATTCGTTAAGTCATGTTGATTCGTAAAAATGACAGGCTACAACAGCATATTAATTATTAGAAATATATGTCTATGATATGTATAAAAAATTGAAAGAAACAAAATGATAACAGAAGAATTGAGAACTAAATTTGAAAATAGAGAGTGGAGGATTGGTGGCACAGCAGAATATATAAGCAATGAAGAGAAAGTAATATCTTGTGAATCTTTATTTAGTTTATTCTATTTTACTTGCTGTTGGCAACCCAGGTTTTTTGTATAGTAACCTCATATATTATTATTACCCAACTTAATTAAAAATGAACACAAGTTTGTACATACCATAATATGAAGGCCTTATCACAGTGAATAATTGGAGATTCAGAAGTTACATAGACCTTAGCATTATTTATGGAAACCTTTGGGTTATGTAGATTTTCACATAACATTTTCCTTCATTGAGCAAGTTCTATAATCAAACATATGCTGTGGGTTAAAATATCAGGCCCCTAAAGTAGCCAGATGAAATCTAAATATTCTGTCTTATTAGCATTTTATATACTAATGTGTGTGTGTTGTAAAGAAAATATTAATGTTCTTGAATTGGTTTTGTGAGATGCTTATAAGTGTAAATAATATAAGCTGATATGATGAAGAAATAGATGTGTAGAATTATTTAAATTAAACTGGAAAAAGTCATGTAATTGTCTTAGAAGTGTAGTGAATATAATATAAAGTAAGTCAAGTCTGAGTTTTAGTTGGTGGAAAGTACTGAAAGGTCTGTTAATAGACAATAGACCTTCCTAGCAGTATAAAGCACTAGTGGAAATTCAATTTTATTATAATTAAAATGTGGTTCTGTATTAAATTTTTAAATAAAAACAAGGTGTACAATATATTGGTATGTTTATTTGAATACTAAATCTAAGTTAATAACTAAATAGCACCTTTCGGTGCCCCATATGCATCTGGCATTCTTTCGATAGTATATTTATGTTCTGCTACATACATTATTGGTACACCAGGTATCTTTCTGATACGTCTTTTCAGGTCTTTGTCATTAGTTGCCACAATATAACACTTGTGTTGAGTGACTCTTTGTACTATACAGTCATCAGCATATGTCCCTTTGTGTAGACAAGTGATTCTCTCAAACCGAGGGTCTTTTATGATTCTTAATGCTACTCGATATTTTCTGCCTAACTTTTCCAATTCTCCTAGCACACAATCTGTTATATATGGAATACATTTCGCATATAGACAATCCATCATATTCTGTACAATATCAAGTTTATTTTTAATTGAGAAGTTTATGAAATTTGTGTCAACCAGAATGTGGTATGGAGGTCCTAATTGTGTATTATATTGGAAGAACAATGCTGAACTTGCTTGAGGCACTTCTCTAATTTTGAGCGCATTAGAATCTTCTGACTTCTTTTTTTTAGGGGCTGCTCTTTCTGAGGTTTTTATTCGGCTGTCACTTGGACTTATAAGTTTTTTCATTTTAGCAAACCGCTTCTCCACTATTTTTCGAGTTTTTCTTTGTTTGCCCTGTAAACGAAAAATAATAATGTTTTATGGAAGAAATAAATATATTTCACATAATTTTAAAATAAGCAATGATAGCCTTGTGGTTAAGAAGTCAGCCCCTCACTCCAGGGGTGCTGAGTTCAAATCCATGGCGCGCACCTCTTTACAAAAGTGCATTTTAAATTTAAATATCACTTGCTAACGGTTAAGGAAAACATCGTGAGGAACCTTACACACCTTAGAATTTACAAAACAAAAAATGGTGTGTGAAGACTGCCAACTCGCACTTGGCCAACGTGGCAGACTAAGGCCTTAACCCTCTCGATATGAGAGGAGCCCCATATTCCAACAGTGGAATTATGATGGGTCGATTATTATTAATTTTAGAACAGTTCTACTCGTACAAGTTTTGATCATAAGTTATACTTACCATTTTTTTTTCTTTATTATAAGGGCAAAAACCAAATGAATTGAATTTTTAATAAATAAGTCTAAAAACGAATAATACGATCTTGAGTTCCAATCAAATATAACCTAACTCAACAGCCGTGCGCGGTGCGACACTACCAAAACATAACGTAAATAATCTGTCATGTGTCATCTATCTTCTGTCATATTAGTGTCAAGTGTAAGCGATTTTTTAGAATTTTGCAGAATGTCTAAAAATATAATTACTTTATTTGTTAGGAGGTTTATACTTTATCGATACATAATATAATATAATATAAGCGGCATAAAATAATTATTTAAATTACCTTCGTGTTTAATATTAACTAAATATCCTATGACGGTTACAGAAATTACCAAATACGAAAATAGTAAAACCTAGAATACTAAGAAATAGAAAATAATAATGAAACGTATGCAATTGGAATATTCAGAATACATATTGTATAGTTGTAGTATTTACGATGAACAAAAGTTAAGAACATCGTTATATGAACGACAAGGCTGTGCTTTATATAAGCTTTTAACAATTTCACGAGTGAAGCATAAAACGATATGAAAAAAAAATTGATACGTCACTGTCATTGTAGTGACAACAGATTTCACGCTCCCTTCCCCAACCACATAAAATATTTAGTTTTGGAGACTTTTATATTCATTTTTTACCGCGTATAGAAATTCTCAAATTCTTTACAGTTTCTTAATTGCCATGCGTTATAAATCGTTTCATGGTATTAGGTAGTTGTTCCTTTTTGTACTATGTCCAATTTATCGTCCTCGAGTAACAAAAATCACTCGAAAAAATCAAATAACAGTAGAGAGCGTGACAAAAACAAATCCGTGATAAACGAAATAGGCGGACCCAGCTTATGCGATATCACATCAGTTGTAGAAAAGGTAAGGACAAAGATTTTAAGTTAGTTTCTCCCGCGGTTACTATGTTTTGCTTACGGTTCCGGTGTTTTGAACTTGAAAATGCACGGCGACGATAAGGAATTAGGAGTATTAGTGACCCGGGAGGAGTTATTCCTTCCCTAATAACAAGTGCTGTTGTAGATATAAATAAAACACAGGCCAGGATGTATGGAAACGTGTAAAACGACAAACATTCTTTCACCAAGGCCACCTGTGTTTCTGTACTACAATAGTATAATAAATTATTGCACGTCTGTTGTCACACAAAGATGGTTACAATACATCAAAGCTCACACATTCTACCTTAACAATGTTTTGCAAATATATAAATTGTATGATTGGTTTAGAATATGCATTTATTACCATCTGCTTACTATATTCTGAGCTTATATTGAAATCTCACAACCGTCCTCATCAGCCTGTTTACATCAACTGTTGGCCATAGGACTTACTCTTGTGGTTGTTGCCCATAATCCCCATGCTAGACATGTACATAATATGTTAGGAATTGCAGAGCACAGTTAATTGTGCCGCCTACACTGCTTGTTGTAGATAGCCAGGGCATTTAACTCTGCCTATCTTACTGACCATACAGCGATCTGCCAGTGCCAGGTTTAGTTGCCTCTTATGATTGGTATCCAGGCATGGGTAGCGGAATGGATTATTTTTCTGCCTGGACACCTATAAATCTCATTAGATCAATATTGTGAAGCATCCCACAAAATATCACAAGGCATTTATTTATTGACTTACAAAAGTTAACATAACATTACTGTATTTGGTCACATATGTATTTACCAATTCTATGATTTTACTTGTACTCTGTACCTTTGGGAACAATCATGAAATTGCAAAATAAATAAGGGGTTTTAAATTTTGAAGGCATAACAAACATGAGAGGGATCATAATAGCATGTGAGTGTTGATGGTAAAATTGAAAAAAATCCGATGAATTGGCTCATGAAAATTATCACTAATGTTCAGCCAATGTGGTTACACCAGTTATCTCTCAAATAGATCAGGACACTCCTGTGCTCAATATCTTGGTGGGACTTATAATTGCGGGATATTGAAAAATTTGACCAAATTCTGAATATTCTAGTGTTCACTTTTCACAATTAGAAAGCTTTTATTTAAAACTTTGAGCCTTAGTTAATGGCATGACTGTTAATACTTTTAATAGAATTACTTTTATCAATACATTTAACAGGAGTCATTTCCTCTATTAGCATGGTGCAGAAAGTGCCGGAACATTAAATGAACTACTTATTCATGCTACTTAGCCATACTCTCTAGCCCTCTTAAAATCAATGTATACACATCCTCATTTACTGATTACCTTGCTGGTCAAATGCTTGCAAGTGTGACTATTGATTGAGGGGACCTGGCTGTGATGCTTGGATTGGTGTACTATAAGGTTTTTCTAACTCAAAATTTCTTGTAGTAGTTCACATTCTGGATTCATGTTTGGTGTATGGAAATATGCTCGCCTCCTAATCCATACAATGTAACTGATGAAAAAGGAGCTGTGTTTACACTCCTATGGATACCGTTTTGGGATTACTGGTGTGATGTTACATTTCTCATATACTCTGTTACTATTTCATTACTAAATACCCATTCAGACACTGTTATCACTATTTTAATGATATATTAAACTGAATATGATTTGGGGGTATGAACACATGCAAAAGTTCTTGCAACATGTTAGTGGTACAGCTAATGATAACAGCTGGGATAATTTGTTTTATATCATTTTCTAATTCCAATTCACAGTTAATTATATAATAATTATTTTTCATGTAAGTTTATGTATGTATTGTATTTTAGAATATATTCTGTACAACATATAAGTATGTGTCATATTTATAACTTGTATATATTTTAACTTTACTGATTCATACTAGTCATTAATATTGTATGAAATATCTCACAGGTTGCATCTCAGAATACTATACAGGATGCAACACCATCACAAGGCAAGTTTGCTGGTATTGGAGCGGAATCTATACAATGTATGGTGGAGCAAATGGGTGCAGAGCTCAATGCAGAGGCTGCGACCAATCTTGCCGAGGATGTCAGTTACAAGCTGCGTCAGACTATCAGTGTATGTTACTTGTTTATGTTATTGAAAAATGCTTTTCCTAAAGTCATTAAAAATCCATATAATTATTTTGACAAGCTGAGGACAGTGCTAAATGGCGCTCATTCGGGGAGGCCTATGCCAAGCAGTGGACTGAGATGAGCTGTTGTTGATGATGATAATGATGAAGCTGAAGATAGTGATGATAATAATGATGATGATGATATATTTAACATCAGTTTACTGCTAAGATGGTTATAGAATTAATTCTGAGCATGAAAACATTACAATTTATTGATCTGTTCTGTGTATTGAACTGCTCCTTACATATATGTATGTCTATTACATCTATGACACAAAAATCATATTACTGGGCTAAGAAACAAAAGCATTGATAATATATGTATGAAGCATAGCATAAACATATAGTAAGGTGGCAGTGAAGCGTGTCAGTAGTGTAGTCCCTTTGGCTCTTTGGGATGACAATCTGTGAAAGGCTACAGGCAGAAGCTGGATGCGACAAGCTGAAGACAAGGCGCGATGGCGCTTATTGGGGGAGGCCTGCATCCAACAGTGGACTGAGATTGGTTGATTGATGTTGTTGTTGT
>DWMG01001599.1:0-14853 GCA_018244855.1 Elbella merops | reverse complement strand
GCTCAGGATCGTTTGTTGTGGCATACCTTGGGAACGGCCTATGTCCAGCAACGGACCTGTTAAGGCTGTTATGAAGATGACGTTCGCCGGCAACGAGTCGAGTACACTGGTCATACGGAGATAGAATCTTTAACAAAATTTAGAATATTAATTCTAATGAAAACAATTCTATTATGCTTTTAAATGTATAATGATTATTTAAACAGTATTACCTAATTTATAATATGTAAATCTGACATTATTCATAAATGGAACGACGCCTTTGAATTCATGGAGGAGAGAGGTGTTCTGCCTGTCTGGGGTCAGGTGAGTGTATTCCTAGTGAGGTAGGTAGACAGATATATTCTTGGTACATTCAAATGTAGGACATGACATGCACGTCATGCGAGCGAGCACGCCCGCCATAATTGTCACAGTGTTAAATTATGCACGAGTGGCATATTTAGCTAAGCGTTCTACGTGAGCTCTAATCGCCGCCTGTCTGACGTACAATTTATATCTCTTCGGGGATACGAGGCCGGGAAGAAATGTGTACGCTTTTGCTCGTAACTATGTTAAGTTTAATGTTGTTTGGTATTTGAATTCGTATTTGAAGGGCACGGTGCGTTAGTGCTCATTAAGGTAGGCCTTTGTCCAGCGGACTGACAGAGGCTGATGATGATGATATTTGAAGGGTCCGATAGTTTATACATAAATGTTCTTTAAAAACTATCTTTAAAAAGTTCATTAAAAGTAAGGCGAAGGGAAAAATGCGGAAATTTGCGAAGCTTAAAGTTCTCTATAATATTTTCTGGTATATGAATTCTGCCAATTCAAATTCAGTCAGCGTGGCCGTCTTAACCGTTATAGTTTTAAGAGGTGCCCTGTATCCCATAATGGGATCACAAAAGCAAAGAAGATGGTGATATTTTTAATTTTATCAGTATCTGGCTGGCAAGATTTTTATTAATTTAGATAAAATTAATTAAGGTAATTTAGATAAAATTCATTGAAATAAAATTCTTCGAATATTTTGAAAGGTAATTGTAAATAACAAGTTAAAAATGTAATCTGTGGTTTCCAAGAATTCAAGGTAGAAACTTAATGCCCTTGATTATCATGACTTGTAATTACGTCGGATATAAACGTCTTGAGAACTTGAGTTCTGATTTAATATAAAATATAGACGAAATGAAAAACAGACGTTTGTAAATATTACAATTCGTCATAATCATCATCAGCCTATCTCAGTCCGCTGCTGGACATAGTCCTCTACCAATGAGCGCCATTGCGCTCTGTCCTCGGCTTGTCGCATTGTAAATATTACAATTATCTTCTTAAAATACACGCGCCGTGGCGTTTTCTTGTAAGAAAATGTCTTACAAACCTTCTTATAATCACTGCTTTTGACTAGTCACTAATAAGCGTGGTTGCGCTGAGGCAAGTAGTAGGTGCTTGCGGTTTGGCAAGGAAACGACACGCCTCTTGCGGTTTCGATAGACAAGTGTAGAGCCGGAGACACGTGTTACGTGTAAATTATAAAGTTAATGTGTAACACGCCTAATGAACATCACAAACAGCTTCAAATACAAATATCGCTTTAGATTATATTTAAACTTAAAATCTTTTTAAAAGAAGGGATGTTTTACTAATCTGCGTGTATTTATAATATTTAAATGTGTGTGTATACATTTACGTGTATTTATTTAAAAGTATGTTACTTATATATGTATATGTGTATTTTACTAACATAAGGGATGGCAATCACTTAGTTTACATGTTGACCTCGTTAGATTTCTATAAAAATGGCTACCAATATATCGTAAGACTCTAAATACAGTCGGGCTTAACAACGAAAAAACGCAAATGATTCGCGTGTCAGTTAGTGTGCTTTGATGGTGGTAGGTTAAACGCACCCTCAGGGACCCATGGAATGCCAATAAGCAATATCTAAACTTTAACAAAACCAAGTGACTTTTATCTGGAAAGGTTGCAGGGTAAAAAAAATGTAAAAACATGTTTCACTGTTGGACACTGGTTTATTCTCAGAAGGAGAAAGCTTATGGTTACAGTCTACCACGCTGGCCGAATACGACTTTAAGATATGACACGCCTCAGAAAATAGTATAAAGAATTCTAAATTTTGTATTTTCATGTTGCTTTCCTTAAGCACTATATACATACATATACATAGTCATATACATATAGTTATATATACATATAGTTATATACAATATAGAAATATGAAATATGCACAAGAAAATGAATATGAAACATTAATAAGCATACTGTAACATTGCTCACAGCGTGTCGATTCGAGCTGCATACATCATTTTTGAAAGGAGCAAATTTTGATGAGCGGTGTTGATACCACTGAATGGGGAAAGTAATTAAAACGAAGCATCTCTATACAATCGTTGCTAATAACAGGTTACTTGAAAACATGTTGCAATAAAACAAAGTGGGTTTTTATTTCACATTCGAATAAAATACCCTTACGAATGAATAAAGAATTTAGTATTTTCTACCGAACGCGCGTACATTCTTCTATGTATGTTTTAATCTGTGGTGGATTTTGTTGCGCGGAATAACAATTCGAATAAATTAAAAAAAATGCACATATGTATGTTCTAATAATGTTTTATGTAAGTGATTTTGTTTGCATATCTAATTAAGAATATTGTTTAAATGTTGATGAGAATATGTATCAACGCGAATACAACTTTGTTAATCCTCACAAAAAGTATTCTGCAAACATTTAACAGAGAAGAGCTCGAAACGAAACACCATCACAGGATAAAGTTCTTTATTAGCTTCTGTGAAGTGCGGGTTGCGTTGGTATCGTGTGTCGGCAATCAATGCATTGGCATCTGATGAAAGCTCATCAGTGGAAAATATTGCTATAATGTTTAGCTTGTTTAAATCTACATGGCTAACTACACTTCGGATAACAGATACAGATAACATCAATGAAATGTGATCTTTTTTTAAATTATTTATATTTTTAAACTGTGTTTCGCTACGACTTATGAACAGATCGTTTGGTGTTTTTGTTGTTTTTTACTTATTTTCCTTAATTAGGGAAATATAAACACCATTAGCTGGCAATTGACGATTTACACGCTTGATATTTTATAGGAACAAAATATAATTATAACTTAATTAGTTATTGATGCTTTATATATTTGATGCTTAATGAAATATGTATAATATAATGACCTTTTGATTAACGATTAAGACTTTATTTATATATAGTTTTATTACAGAAGATATAATTATCACTTGATTTACAATTACGGCTTTATTTATGTGATGTTTTATTAGGAATCAATTACCTACAGATTGATTTATTAATTACATACAAAAAATGAAATAACATGTAGAATATAAATCTATAAAATGCACTTAAATTTTAACTATCATTAGACCAAATAGTTTTATGCCGTTGTGCACTACGGAAGGTATCAAGTTCGATTTTAGACTGATCTTTGAAACCACTCATCTGTTCTACATACATATGTAGGTACGTGTGTATGTTTTACTAAAATTAACATTAAGTACGAAGCTGAGCACCGGCTGAGTTGAGATTTTACTCAATCTCTATGCAAATTGTCGCTTTCAGAAGCGTCACATTTGAGTATACGAGTACATGAAGTGTTCATTAGATGTTTTTCAATTAAATGCTTAAAAGACAATTTAGATCTCTGTTGCTGAACCTTGGTTCTCACGGAGAAGTGATTATCACGTAAAAATAAAAATGTTAATAGATACTTATAAAATTAATTCACACCTGCAGAACTTTTCTACCTAAATACTTAGCGTGTAACCGATTGTATGACGCCATATTGTATGGTATTTATGTAGCAGCTGTTAAAGAATCTTAGTAGATTTATTATTATGAAAATAATCTATTTATGGTTACTGATGGAATGGTAATGTAATTGATGCTGTCAAGGAATGAGTGGGAAGGGAAGACGGATCCATTGGCGTTCATCGCATACCTTATCTTAGCGGCCTTTTCCAGCTCCTCAATAAATATGTAACGCTGAATTTATATCTGCATGTGATTAGGTGGAGTAGGGGGATTTTTTATTTAGTAAACGTTTTATACTTCATATCTGCTGCTACAGTCTGCAGGTCATCTGTTTTTGTAGACTTTAATCCCTCTCAAAGTCAATGCCTGATTCGTCTACTATTAGAAACTGAACGTACATGAAACGCGTTTTAGCAAGTCGCCAAATCTTTCGAGCAGCAAGATAGCCTTATACGCGCATTAGCTTACAGCTGCATGTACAGCAGAAGAAGATAACTTCGTTTTTTTATCTCATTACATCACGCCATGTCTCAGGATAGACAGAACGCACTGAAGTGTCAAACATCTCAATCTTTACAGACCTGATGTGCTTCAACTATATACATTCATCACTTTCTTCATACGTGCACGACTCGAAGACTTCTAACTCCCTCATTAGGTAGTCTTTAATTTATATACTAGCTCTCGGTTCTGTTAAGCTTAAAAATGCGTTTAATTATACGCGTTTGTGTAATGTGGCTTCTGCTCTCACATTATATCGCTGTTAAGAAGCAAGGGAGAGCGCAAGTAGAGCGCTTGCAAAGTTTTCACGATATAGCTACTTAGCAACACCTGCGCGGTTCTAACGCGCGCGTCATCACACATGTGGCTTTTCCCGCTAATTAGCTTCCATACCTACGTTCTAAAAGCATTTTTGCGCCGATCGTATTACCTTTATTAATTCATATTAACTATGGTCCTTACGTCCGAGAGGTAACAACGCTAAGGTAAGTTTATCCCGTGTTAGTATTCACAGTATAATCATATTAGTAACGGTGTAAAGTCGAAAATATTTAAGCGGTCTTATAAGGAAATTATTTATCACAGTTTTAGACAGCAATGGACTTTGATAGTAGGAAAAAGTCTATCAGTGTTTGGGTAGGAAGTTTTTTACGTGCAAATACTCATAATAAAATGTAAACTAATATGCATTGCATACAAAATTCAAAATATTATAAATACTTTTTGCGAATAGTGTCATGAAAGTTAGAAGTTACGTAAAAAATCGAGAAAAGATGTCGATTTTCAAAACAAAAAATAGAACGAAGTTAAAAGGAACTAATTAGTTTTATTTAATAAAAAAAAGTTACGCTGTGAAATTGTTGAACGTGTGGAGATTATAATGCTATTATGCAACTTTAATAAAACTGTAATAACATTGTGGTTAACATTTTTTGCAACATCGACATTTTGCTATCCTCACGTTTACAAATTATGAAAACAAAAATACCACTAATTAAATCAAGTAAATTCTTAGAAAATTAAATGTCTAATATATTTCTTATAAACGATCTCCTTCAAATAGATTAAATCCAAGAGCTATTTCTGTATAAGACACGTTAATACAGGTACTCGTATATCTGTTTGTGTATGTAGCAAGCTTCCACTTAGTGCCACTTCATGAGTCTTTGAGACAGCGGATCGTGCGTAGTGACGTAACTGAAGTAATTAGACGCTGCCTTGCGTACGAGTACTTGTCTAGACTAGGCGAGGCTGTACTGAACAATACATTCTGTGGAAGGTCGAGTAACCTATGAATTGGTACTATTATTATTGTTATAGTTATTTCCACTTCTATCCCTTTCAACGCGTTTCTAGTTACGTAATATTGATTCATTATACGTATATTATATTATATAGAGGTATACTTGAGGCGTATGTTTGAGTGTGAAACTATGAATTTCGCCAACTCTTTTTAATAGGTAAGTTTTTGAAAATATACACGCTAATTTTAGGAAGAAATCTTGGTTATAATAATTGAAGAATCTAGCGTGATTCGGTGATTATTATTGTTTTATTAAGCCTGTAAGGTCTGTCATGGGTTAGACAGAAACCTCTGAGTGCGAAATATACAGGTTATGTTTTTGTAGCAGCACATAGATTAATATCTATCTGATTTCAAATAAGCCCCTTTTTTGTTTATGGGGGGAAACCTTCAAAACTTACCCGGTACAGACCTGAGATGATTATTCTACAATCATCAGTCTGTTCATTGTTTATATAAAAAAATTATCACCATCATAGTGAAATATGCTCTGATATTACCAATCAAATAGCAAACTGGCATTTTAACAGTTTATCAAATAAGTTATCAAAATAAATTCGTGATACCTCTAATTACATTACAGTTGTGTTGCGCTAAAAGTACTATGTATGTATATAATCCATTATATGTAGAGTATGTATAGTTTCAAATGTTACAAGATCCGGCGGAGTGCCCTAACTAGGAAGTCGTGTTCAGTTGCTACGATGTTCGACGCGCATGCATCTATCAAATGGCACTGATATATTCTAATGTATGACGTTATGTGGGTCGCTGTGTGTGGCATGTATGTATTGTACATATATAAATGTTTCACCCTTATAAGATTGAACGCAATTTGGCGCAATAATGTGTAATAACATTAACCTTTATTACTAATGTATGTCCTTATCCTAATAAAGATACAGACGTGTTGCCTGGAGTATCTGGTTTACGTTAGCTATAATTATTTCAGTAAGTAGAAATATACGGGTTTTGCGTTAAATCGTTTATGCTTTTTATGCCTATTATTGCTTTGTTGGTCGAGTGGTCGCGAGCGCAATTGCATGAGGTCCAAGGTTCGATCCCCGAGTCAACTTAGGCAATATTAGATTTTTCTGACAAAAATTGTCAGTAATAGCAAGGAGTCTGCATTTGTTGCCGGCGTATCACGTACAAACGTATACAGTTAGTGGTGAATCATGAGACTCCTCTTTCTACACTTTCGGGGAAATATAGATATGAAATTTAATGTTACGATACTTTAGTTGGTTTTCGAACTATGGTTAAATGGCATTTCTTATTATGTTTGAGTAAGCCATTAGATATAATTTTCCTTGTACTTTTGAAATTAAAAGAAAAACATGTTTTTCAATAAAAAACATTGTTAAATTTACTACTACAATGGCAACGACAACGGCAACAGCAACAAAAGCAATAACAGCAACGACAACGACAACAGCGACAACAGCGACAATAACAACGACGACGACGATGTTGATGATATAATAATAGTGTCTTTATGATTTCCCTGTACCCGTGAAACCATTTGTAGACAAAAATGTTTGATTGCCGGTGTAAGTTTATATTAAAGGCGGGCATTCCAGTCCATAAGTAACATGTCTGACACTGACATTAAAATTGCTTAAAATAATGGCCTTGGCCGTTTTACTTCGAAAGGAGACCCATTTTCAACAGTGGAACTAAAAAAGGTCAAGAAAAAAAGCTTAATTAAGGTTTTTTTTAACAGTTACTTAATACTACCTAATCAACTGTCCTATTCGCAACTAACTCTTACTGACATTTGCTGGTACTAGCAATTTTATTATTACAATCCGGCTCGGGTATGTTGTAACACATGGAAGGTGGATACGGGCGGCAGTGGCCACTTGTAACTGCTTCCAGCTTGTTTGCTACTGTCTTCACAAAACAAACAATAAAAGCTATCTTTAAAACAGCTAATAAACTTTTCAAGCGACTGACAATGAGTGACGTAAAGAGGTTAGACATTAATTTCGGTGGCACTTCGAGCGTCAATCAATCTCATTTCCATTTGAAGTTTTCTCGTATACATAGAGACGGAAGTTTAATTTCCATGTTATGAAATTTCTTGTGCTTATAATTCAGAACCGTAATATTATACCAAAATCGTACGTCGAGTTGTTTAAAGCGAACATAAAAAAGTATTTTTTCAAATGTCAAAATTCCAAAATTGATAAATATACGTTAATTTTCTAAAGATTTTTCTTAATCGCAAAATTATTTTGGATTTTTATGCATTACCTTATTATTTGAAAGCTTATTGACCTTAGGAATCGGAATTTTAATTATACTAGACTGTAATTGATACGCACAAAGTTTGGAATAGATCAAAATCTTTATGGGTATTTAGGTCAAACCGTCCATATTTTGTAAAAGTTTAGCTACGTGGGGTGTATACAGAAATTATATGTCCACCATAATTGGAGGCTCAAATTTATCTGAAACCGGAACCGATACCCAAACCGGAAATATATCTGGTACCGGTATCGGGCTTGACATCGACATTGTACGGAATTAGAAATAGAATATGAATTTGAATCCAGAAATAATTAAATTATTGGTTTTGAAAATTTTTTATGGTAAAATTTTTATTTAGTTGGTCCAGTGGCTATAAGTGCGACTACTGATGAAGAGATTCTGGGTTTCATTTTCCGATCATGTAATGTATTTCTCTAACTTGATATTTCCAGTCGTGGCACGGGGTCTGGCTTTATGTCCGGTATATGGCATTACGCCTATTGCCTCTTCCATGGTGGGACGTATTGCATAACTTCGGGGTAATAAAGACGTGATGCTATGTATAACACGATTTGTCTTACGTCATCCATATACATAGATTTATTTGACTGCATACAAACAGAAGCACAATACATTACGTTTCGCACAAAACAAGGCACAGATTTATTCCCGGAATAGCTGTAAACTGCTATACTGTAAACTGATTTACGTCCTAAGATTTAGCACTTCCACTTATATCGGAACGTAAAACATTTGTTACCGACTCGAAACAACGGCGTGTTTGGAGAGCAAATCTTGCCGATGTGATAGATTCTTGACGCCAGCTAAAAACTTATATACGTACACCCGTATGTATGTACGAGTATATAAGTTACCGAAGTATTTGTCCCAGAGACATATATACATAATGTTCAATGGTTATAATACTGGTCAACTTAACGAGACCGATTGAAAATATCGAGATGATTTTATGTAAATAATTAATGATAATATACCTCATCAAGTATTTTCTCTACACGTCCAAAGCATCGCAGCAAGTCGTTTCTCATTTTTATCTCAATACTTTTTTATACAAAACATTCGTCTCTCTTCTGTGTTATGAATGGGCTCAGCGAGTGTCTAGCCTTTAATTCGGCGTACTGACCTCGTCCCGATCGCGATCTACCTACTACATATTGTCATCTCACTTATCATACTCTCGCTTTCGTATAGTACGTTGGAATAACCACAGAGTAGTAAATGGCCAAGCGACAGTACACCTAACTCAATAATATACCCAACACTCCGGTGACAACATTACCTGCATTTACTTTTCTCTCTATACCTATTAGTGGTGTACCCACCGTTTGTGCTAAAATAATACCCAAGATATACAAATTCACCCAATTTACTATTTTGGTACTAAGTCCCAGGTTTGCTAGAGGTGAAGCATAAATAAATAAATATAGAGAATGTTCTGTAGTGTTGATAACTAATTAGAGAATGTTAGCAGTGTGTATTTAGTGAGAACAAAAGGGGCTTGTTAAGGCGATATCTACAATGCAGCTTACTATGTACATGCACCAGCCTTAGTTAGTTCCGATTCAGAGTTCACCTTAAGTGAGGTTCGTAATTTGAGGTCAAGTCGTTGATCAAGCCAAGTTGATCAAGCCCACTTCAATTTTAATATTATGTTATTTTTTTACAGTTAAATGTTTTATTTATTTACTTCACACTTCTTATTTGTACACCAAAACAAAATAAAAAAAAATATTTACACATTATTGGTTCTTAAAAAGAAATTACACATTATTAATATAACATGGCGACTGTAATCCGCGAAGATGAAGGTAGAAAAGTGTAATGTACTCTCACGTTTCATCAGTTACATTTACGTCTCGTGACGGAATAGATGTTGAACCTACCGCCATACACCGAGCTCATATGCAGACTCCGTGCCACTACTAGGAATTTCGTTAGTTTTTCTAATAGTACCGGACTCAGCAATCGAACCCAAGACCTCTCGATCAGCAGTCGCGCATGCAGCCACTGGAAATAGTTTTAATATAGGTGAGTGATGAAAGAATTTAGTGATTTAGTTTAGTTTAGACGTGTGAAGTCTATCCCATTCGCAGTGGCCGGTAGGCTATGGCCTTGACGTATGTATTTCTGAGAAGATAGCCATGTCCAACTGTGGCTAAAAGGTTTGGTGTTGATGATGATGGTGCCATTTTACATCTCATTGTCTGTGGATTATAGTGACGGTAGCTAAAGGATAGACGGTAGTCACGTGGTAGGTTCTGGCCTTAACCTTTTTCTGAGAAGTTACCTATGTCCAATTGTGGTTAAAAGGTTTGGTGGTGATGATGATGGTCTAATTTTACGGCTCATTGTCTGTGGATCGTAGTGTAGTGACGGTAGTTAAAGGATAAGTCACAGATAATTAAGACTGGTCTTTTATGCAACTTGGCTTTTTTATTATTTAGGACACGCTGCCAGCAAATTCGTAATCTGGCTTCATTCCAAATTGAATTAAACGCGTGGCGGTGGGTTTTATATGAAAGTTTGATAAGCGGCTATATGATGCCCAAACCGCTACTACTAACATGGCAATATACCCTCAGCAATCATATCATAACCTGTCGAATGTGTGTAGTTTTAGCAAAAATACGTGGGTTTTTTTTATACTTCATTTATTTATTTATTCATGCATAATGATTTGAAAATATTTTTTTTAGTGATGTTTAAAACGGTTGTTATGTTGTGAATTTAAAATATGTATATCAGTGAATAATAAAGAATTCATTAAATAGTAAATTCAATTGTAATGAAAAGGGAATTAAAAATCAATTGTTAAAATACGTAAATATTAAAATATGCTATAAAGGAATTGGAAGCGCAACCAGATTTGACACCGGAACCGGTCCCAACCGGATCTGTAACTGGTACCACGGGTGGGACACGACGTGAAAATGACGTACCGGATCAAAGATCTGAACACAATGTAAATCCAAAACTGAAGTAGAATTGTTAATTAAGTCTAATTTGTATTGGTGTCTTTATTATGCGCTGATATAAGTATTTTAAAATCACAATATAAGTTTTTTGAACATTACAAATATTTTAAACTTCAATATATGTATAAATATTTTTGAATTTAAATTATACAAAATTCAAATTTTGTAATATATATATTTTAAAATTTACAAGAACATGATTCACGTACACACAACCTTATGCATTATCATATTGCTGTATGAGCTAATATTTTACAATTTCGCTACTAGAGTGGCATTACGCCATACTTGGTACGCGTGTATGTCTGTCTTAGTATTTAGTTGTAAATCTTTAAGTGCATACGTCTACGTGATACCGAGGTCTGAAGAAGTTCGTCTCTGTATTTTCATGTGTTAATTGGACTTGTTGTTACATAGTACCTAATTGACTTGTTCTCCTTATGTTTTGAAGCTTGCAGCTCGCGCTGGATCATAATAGCGGTTTAGTATTTAGTATGTTATATTGAGCAATAAGCGTAAAATAAAAGAGAAGAATGTTTGTAGTGACTCAGTTGTATCTTTTAATTCAAAAATTATTCGGTCTCTTTACGATTTTATTATATGTACATATATTACCCGTATGTATTACGATTTAATTATGAGTATATCATGCAACCAGGAGTCATCTATACGTATAGTTTTCGTAATGCGAAAAACTAAAAGTACGGAAGTTCATCTAACGGAGTCCAGGTCTCGCCAGATAGAGGACAGATTACCCTTCATCGAGGTGGTGAGATGAACCGAAAAAGAGAGCGAAAGAGGGCTGGTATCAGAATATCCACATTTGCTCAGTTATACCAAGTATGGTAGCCTTATGGTGAGTGGACCTTGAGTCTGATGGATGAATACAAATATATTTGATCCCTTATATACAACGCAATCGAGTGTAGGGATGATTTAGAATAAAATGGGAAGATGCCTTAATATTTCGAAACGGGAGCAGTATCAAAGAGTTTTTGAAATTCAAAGTCCGATTCACGCCTCGGATTTGGGTCGCAGTGCTTTGTACTTTATTTATCTTTTCTTTTTATAGTTTGCGTTATAATATACGGTTAAAGCCAGCTACATCATGGATTAAAATGTATGTATGTACTTGGTGTAACATAGTGTTCAATACATTGATTCAATACATTGGTATTAGTGTCACTGATGGTTGAGGCATTTTGGTATTACTTTGAAACGTTTAAATCTATCTAAGATTGGACACAGACATATAATATATAACTATAGAACTGGTTAACTGTAGAATAGATGTCCACCGGTAAAATTCTATTATAAGCCCCGTATTAACAGCTAAGTTCCATAAAATATTAAGTAATAATTATTAAATAATGTATATCACAGCCGGTTTAAAAAAAAATCATTTAAAAAATTTCTATTTTAATCCAAAGACAATTTGCAGTTTCTTGTATGTTCGTCGTATATTTTTAAATATTTTGTTAAAAAGATTTATTGATATGATTATCGTGGATGCTTATGTAATTTCATATCGTCATAATAAATATTTGTTAATCATTATTCCATGTACCGGGTTTTAAATTACTACCCCTATTTTTAGATTTCATTTCTTCTACTTGAAGGTCGCTTTGAAGAAAACGCTTCTCTAGCGCTGAGACAGTCTTTTGTGTTTTCACTATTTACAAGGTCTCATGTAAGTACATTTAAGCTGTATAAATTAAATGAATGAACAATTAAGTTAGTGAATGAGTTTATGGATGAATGAATTAGTGAATGAAGGAATGGATGCTTGTTGTTAATGAGTTATTATAAGATAAAAAAATAAAAAAGATTTCTGCACCTATGTGAATGATGAGCATTTTGGACGTCATTAGATATTTAATTAAATTAAAACCAGCGCTGCCCGGGACCTAAATTCCGCGGTAGCAAAGCTGAGCTGTGCCCTTTTGCCAATAAACCTACCTTCCAATGTTTCCTTCTGTTTGTCATTGTGTATTGTGCATTTTTTTTGGCAATAAATTATATTTATTATTATTATTATTAAATTGATTATTTCTGCTTTGGTATAGTCTGTCTCTGTGCTAAATGCTATACTGGTCAGAGACATTACAATTTACAAAGTTTCCTAGAACGGTTGCTAGAACAAAGGGCGAACAAAAAATATTTTTAATCTTTGATCAGTATGTCGGTTCGAGTTTCAAATAGTTCTTTGTTGATTTGTGATAATACTAGCCACAGAATACTGGAGCATACTGGCAATTTAAAACTGGTATGTGTAACAACAGGCATCCTTCTGAAATAATGCTTTGACTATTTTGTCTATATTTTTATCTATAAATATATACTCGTATAATCAATTATGTTTCTCCAAAAAATATTTCATAATTTCAAATGAATATTTCAATAAAAAGACTAAACCTTGCACATGAGCGAACAGTTTTACTTAAAATAACTCCAAAGCGCTAAGTAACTTATTCCGTCGTAACTAGGGTCAATGGAATAGATTGATGAAAATGTCTTCAATGTTTGGGAAAGTGTGAAAATGGACCCTTTTCACACTTGACCCTTTATCTGTGGGACGGTGACCGATAATAATTTAAGGCGCTCGTTAAACTGTTCATTAGCAATGATAACTTCATTTAAAATATACCGCATTAGCCGGACATGGCAGATGACAGGAAACATATAAGTCGTGCGAATGTAGGATGCTACTGTGGAGGAAAAGCAACACCCGCTTATGTTGACCGACTCGGCCAGATACTGGTTTATGGGAAAGTCAAAAATCTCTTAAGCCACCGTGTTCTTATGAAAAGAGTGATAAATGTAGGACTGGCAAGCCAGGTCTGCCAAATACCTATCCCTCACCTATCCCGTAACGAACTTGCCGTCATAATATAATAAATAGACGAACATATTCTGAATATTAGACCCCATGTTTTCAAGGAACGACACAGTGCCTGAAGTTAGGCGTTACAGCGTTCAAGAAATGTGTTTCCAATGATCCTATATAGCGCTGCAGGAACGTAAGCTTAAATTCACTTAGCGATTAATATACCTTCCTTGCATTTTACTATGCGATAGAATCCATTTTAATGCAGCCAAAGACGTAGACGGAGTAGGAAAGAGATGACTCCATAGCTTTTTAGCGAACTGAAAAGCAATTGATTAGCCACTTGGAAATAGATCTGATAGGGACCCACTGGAATAGAAAGGTGTGGAGTCTGATTGATGTTGATTTGGTTAGATAACAAATACTTTTAGGACGTATGAATATTGTTGATACGAAAATGGTAAATGGGTTTAGAACAGATCATTAATGCTCTATAAATATTTATAGAGAAAGCGAAATGTTTGTAGCAAACTAAAAGCGAGTGTAAAATATACATAATAAAACAATGAAGAAGCTTAATTCATTATTCGTCCGCGTACGAAGAGACTGACAAATGAAGAAGAAGCATGTCAGGGCTGTGACGATCTCTAACCTTGCGGCCCAAACTTGCTTCTTTAAGATTATCAAATGCGAATATGTATCACTATATTTCGCTTGCAGTGCTCTCTGCCTAGCCTATAAGGATTTATAGCCTATACGATATAACAATATTGAGGATGATTTCTTGCTTGCTGATTTCCACCCCTGCGATTCATTATAATTATCTTGTTTCCTTGTGCAACATGTTCTGTATCTAACTTAAATGTACAATATATTAGTTTGAAATTTGTTAAAGTTAGCTAGAGTTTCGGCTTACGCAGATAATCGCAAGTTCCCGATAGGTTTTAGCATCGAGAGAGCAGATTGAATATACCTCATTATACACAACATCCGTTCACTTATTACCCTAAAGCTCTACATCAGAAAGTTTTTTGAACTATTTACGTATTGTGATTCTACAACAGAGAGACAAATACTTAAGCACATTTATCATTAAAGTGACCAGAACTTACATAGTGGAAAAATGTTTAGCGGACTCTACTTTTATACGAGTCGGCTATTCTATTATTTAAAGGAC
>DWMG01001598.1:0-14855 GCA_018244855.1 Elbella merops | reverse complement strand
GCAAGCGCCGGGAGCTCATGAGGAAGGACCTTGTACAGGTCCGAAACTAGTCGGGCCACCCCGAAAAACGTACGTGAGTTAAGTCGGTACATTTATAATTATGGGTAAAACATATTATTATTATTATCTTACTATCGCAGATATGATTACGAAAGCACCAATCGCATCGCATCGCATAGCACCGCACCGCGGCATCGCACATTCTATTAGCCCCTGTATATTAAGTTAATTATAATTCTGAGTAGTATCCCACCAAACACTTCAAGTATGCACTGTGGCGAAATTGACGGTAGATTTGAAAATGGAGTTCTAAGAAGAGCGAAATCACAACCCCTATTGGGTTCGGCTACATCTCAACCCTTATATGGTCGCTTCGATACCATGCTTATTAAAAATATTATATATAAATTCCAGTGATTTGAAAAACTTACCGTTGAATATGGTAAAATGATAATATTGTTCAAAACAGGATGTGTGAAAATGTGCATCTAAGTAAGTAAATAATTAATTGAATCAAGGTAACTTCCACGCCGCTATTTGATCCTGAACTAATGGGAGCCAGTACTATGATAGCCAAAAATATGACGATAAAAAACATGAATAATATAATAACAATAAAATATTAATTATGAAATATATGTTCAGTTTATAAACAGTCACCTTACAAATGAATGTTTTAGTCGAAAAAAACCATAGTGTTCATTGCAAAAATGTTATATTCTAATAAGACTCGAATCGGCAACCGTTACCTCAACTAGTCACTAACACTAAACCCACTAATCAGCAATTACAATAATGACAGTGAGTAAATTAATAATGATTTTACACACCAATATAACTCCAAGGGGGTTCACTGGCCACAGACAATAGACTTACGCTTGTAAAACTGTAAGCACGTGTAATTATGGAATAACGTTAAACATTACGAGATACGTATCTCTGGCGTGGACAACCCGATGGACAGATAAAAGTAATATATCATTATAGACAATTATTCTACCCGTTACAGAAATACACTCGGGAGTTGATACGATACGCGGCGGGCGTTTAACGGGTTACACGTTTCTTTTTAACATCCCACCATTGGATTTTCGATCTTATTGCCATGTACAATAGATTCAATTTCTAATGATAGCAATTGGCGGTTACGGCATATTGGAATGGAATCGTTCTCTAAGACCGTAGGCTATCTAACCCTTTAATGCTATCGTGTCAGCTTTTTGAGTTTCCTGTTATCTGTTTTATTACACGTTGGTATTATTAAAACGGGCTTACACGTCGGAAACGGCCGGAGGGGTTTTACGATGGTTTCTTTTTACTTTTTTGTTTTTTCTTATTTTTTTTGTTTTTTTCGACGATAAAAGCGCCTATTTTAAGTGTTAAACGCTCGAGATATGACGGCCAGATAGGTTTTAGTTAATAACCATACAGTGAATGATAATAATTACTCCAAATTTAATGTCGAGGGAGCTTTGCCACCACGTGCGTTGGCTGTGATGGGTTTTATTTAATTTTAAGGTCAATTTACTTACACATTATAATATATGTGTTGGGTTTGATTATATAACTTTTCTTCAGTGGATATTTATTTTAATGCTCACGTAATTAGTTTAGTTTTGCTTGATTTTTTATTGGTAATATATTTAATGACTTAGATGGAAATAAAAACGTGTAGTCTTCTCAGACTTTCTCGAGTCATATCTACACAGAGGAACGACGAAAGGGTTAGTGAGTTTTATGATGCCATTCTCTTTTTTATATTTAGTCTAGCAAACATGTAGACAGGCCACCTGCTGGTAAGTGGTCAACACCTATGGAGATTTGTAACACCAGAGGAGTAGCCAATGCTTTGCCGGATTCTATAAACAATGAAAGAGGATTTTTTAGAGTTTTGAACCTTGACTCCAATCCATGCGACTGGGTTGGCGAAATGAAATATTTCTACGCTTAACATAACAACCCGAGAAATATAACACGAGGAGCATATAATAATATGAAGAGAAAATAAATATAAAATTTAGAGAGAGTAATGAATATAGAATCATGTTAGATCCGTAAGAGTATATATTTGCACTCGCTGCTCTCTGCCCACCCTATAGGGAGCCTGGCTTTATGACATAATAGTAATAAATATAAGATTTCAGATCGTTAAAACACCAACATAAATGTAAAATCATCGTAATTAAGTCAAATTAGTGCAACAGTAATAAAAAGTGTATATGAATATGAGAAATGAAGGAAATAATTCTAGAATCGTCTATTAAAGTCTAGTGACCCTAATCGTTTTATGAATATGGATCGCTGATGGTCAGCTAAGCATGTTTCTTAGAGGCTTGTTTAGTTTCCTAGTTGCAAGATGTCTTATCACATGTAGCTTTAAGCTGCCTTTCGTGTAATGTACTTTGAGCTAGGAATTATAATAAATAATAATTAAAAGTATATGGTTGCATAAGGAACACATTTTACCTTATGCCTTGAAGGCTCCGTTGCCCTTCCGGCTGCAAGCGCGACTGTTGAACACGAGATCTTGGATTCGATATCCGATTCGGGCAAAATAATATTCTTATTAATTTTCTGCAGTAGCTGGATTTATTCTCTGGGTAAGTGAATAGGCTCCCCCCGTACTCCATGGAATGGCAAAAATAATTGATGAATAGTGATGAATGTCATAACTGATTGAGTCTTGGATGATTAGAAAGAAGAACACTGCTCTACCTACACAGTCGGGGATAAACAAGCGTGATGTTATGTTATATGTATTATTTATGTAATATTTATAATAACATAGTATTATGGAATTCAATAGGTATCTATGTAAGAGAATTCTTATAAATTAATTTATATATAACAATAATTATTAATATAATGTACGGTTTCGGCTACATGTCAAATGGTATTTTAACTTAACCTAGAAGTGACGCTTTACGGAAGCTTATTTTTTAAATGTACAATTAGGCTTGCATTTGGCTGCAATCTCACCTAATGGAAAGCGAGATGTTGCCTAGGATGTAGCACGCTCGCCTAGACAGTGCCTATTCACTCACGGTTACATCACATTCTACCTCCTTTAAATAAGGTATATAAATATAGAGTTATATACAACGAGTTTTGAGCGTCATTTGTAAAATCATACTGCTAAAAGTATCAATATTTAAATGAATAGTTACAGTAGAGTTCTGTCTAGATTTCTCCAAAAAATAAGAGCGTATTATAAATGTGAAAAAATGCTCTTACTCTCTTTTTCGTTTAAAATACCTATAATTTAACCTAACACGAGTATTAGAATAAGACATTCTATTTTTAAAAAAATACTTACAAATCCTATTGTTTTGAATTCCAAATTTAATTCCTTTTTTTGCGAATTGTATGTTTACAATTAATGTATATTAGTTCAGTAACTAAGATTTTTTTATGTCGTAATTTCCGCCCACGGCAAGGTGCTAACATATAAAGTAACGTCATAAATAAATTTACATTTAAATATATATTTGATAACCGTTGACTGCATAATGTATAAATGTAATATAAATTAACATAACTATATATTTATGTATGTACATATGTTACATACATAAGTTATAATTACATTTAAGAATTATTAGTCCGAAATTTCGTAACAGATAAAATCTTGTAATATTCATTTTTTTAGTTATTTATCCTTTATTGTTTGTAATAATGAGCGGACTTATGCCGAGTAAAATTCTCTACTAGTTTACCCAGGTGGTAATAATGGTGGTAATCATGGAAATAGGTGCCCGAAACAGTAAGATTAACCTATACTTATTAAAAAATAGGTTAAATATTGGATAATAGAAGGATAGGAAATCTTAGAAATCGATATGTGTATGACGAATATATATAACCTATCTCATACTTATTATAATTTATACATGTACCCAAATAACCATAGAATGTTTAAAAAATATAATAAAAATGTTACGAATCGCGAACGAATAAAGGAGCTCGGTACATTAGAAAACAAAGCAAAAACGTGTTATTTGTAGTAAATATACATATACATTTAAGTGTACCATAACATGCAATGTATAGAATATTATTCCCATCTTTGGGACGGAGAGCTACGTGTACCAACTTGATCCATTTGACTCCGTGTTAAACGTGTCAACGAACCAAGGATTCCCGTTCTGCCTGTGGAGGGCTTTGGGTTCCCTCTGTCTGTACCACTGGCGCTATAATGATCAGTCCGCTGAAGAACCATTTGAACTGGCGTTCATATCACCGCTCCTTCATCGTACCACTCTCCGAATAATTAGATTTCATTCACACCAATTGAATTCGTGGCGGTCCTCCATGACATTGGTATGGCACACTCATATTTGTCACTATGACATGGAACTCTTCAAGATAGACTCAAAGAGAGATCTCCTTCAGAGCCGGCAGCGCATTGGCCACTATTGATTCATTGCAAATGTTTATAGGTAATGGTGACCACTTTCCATAAGGTGGTCCGTCTGTCTGTTCGCCAGGCTAGATATATAAAATAATGCTTATAGGCATATAAATAGCATATTCATTTGCATAATTTATTATGCACAATGAACTGGGATCGTAGCGACATCTATGTTAAAAAGTGTTTTTGTTATTTCTACCCAGAGGTACGTAACGCCATCTTTGTGAGGGTTGAAAAATGTAATTTTCTTACTGGAACTCTTATAAGCTTTTTACTTATTTTAT
This sequence comes from Elbella merops, assembly GCA_018244855.1. Taxonomy (NCBI): domain Eukaryota; kingdom Metazoa; phylum Arthropoda; class Insecta; order Lepidoptera; family Hesperiidae; genus Elbella; species Elbella merops. Next base: position 10,160 of record DWMG01001598.1, on the reverse strand, counting down.
TTTCATTATAATGCTAACGTTGACCTTATCAGAAAAAAATCCAGTTCGAATGATAAGTAGATTAATAATTTAAACTGATTTACATTTATATTTTTATTTTCGTATTACGCCGCAAAGTTATGTTTCCGGTGTTTTTTATCTTGAGATAATATAAACTTATTCCGTATTTAAAAATTAAATAAATTTATGCCATAATTTGTCTTAAAAAGCATTCAGAAATTATTAAATATTAAGCTTTATAACGTATCCCTTTCTAATAAGACTTGGTCTTACAATCACCGACATCTAGCGGTCAATAGCGTTTTGTGGGGGAAACGGAATTCGCGTCGGTAAAACAGTTCACCGAATGCTTCGGGATGCTGCTGGGTGTTCGGAATTCAATTTGGTTGAAACTTTTCATGTTCGTAATAATAATGTTATGAACTCACCATAACTACGTTGTGAAATAAAAAGTTTCCGTTCAAATGTTTTCCTTTGGTAACTAACTAGCCAAAATAAGTTGATTAGGTCTATGTTGCCACACTTGGAAAATTATTTTGCCGTAACGTAAACTTTTTTGGTTGTTCGCACAGGCCAGTGAACTTGAAATAACAAAGTTATTCGTGAACTTTTTTTTAAAATTTAAACTGACTTAGTTGCGTACATTTAATTGATAATAAATCATATTGTTTCTACAAATATGAATTAATATAAATATTTTATATAGGCAGATAGTTAATTAGATTACATTAAATTTGATTAAGAATTACCTACGAATGTTAATTTCTTTTTTGCATTTACAACTAAGGTTTGCGTCTAATTTAATTGGTGCCTTCATTAAGAAATAAAAAAATGTTTCGACTGGGGTTTCAATTAAAATTAAGTATTATATGTATTACATTAACATATAAACCTTCCGGAATATTATAGAAAACTTACAACGTATGATAAATTTTTGCACCGCATATTTTTATTTTAAATACAATTTACTTTTTACAATTTAATTTTTACATATATTTATTTTAAATATAAAAATTTTATATAATTTTTAGAGCAGGCTTTTTAGTTAAAGTGAACTAATGTTGTTAATAAAAAACTGATTATTCATTACAGTCGTAATTTTTCTCTATAAATAACTGATTCAAATTAATGCGGAGCTTATTAAATTAATGTAATAATTGGACACTAAAAATAAATTTAGTAAAAGATTAATTGAATATTTATTATTATTCCTAGGTCGTATTTGAGTTAATAGGAGTATAATTAATAACTTATATTTATATATGTAAATCCGCTGTATCTACATAGAGTTAGGCACAAAAATAGGACAATATCAACTACCAAAAGGAGTAGGTACAGTACATAAAAATATTCAATTGTCTAAATAAATGTCACAAGTGACGCTACTTGCGTGGGCTACATAATATATTGCTAGCGATCGATTTTGCGAAATGACTCTACATTTATACAATATATTGCTTGATGAAGAACGTCAACAGACAACACAACGAAGAATAAATAAATTAGTAAGATATTAGTTTCCAAATTATATAGGCAAAGCCTGTTCTATGGCCGGTTCTGCTTGTTTTGGTGATAATTCAATTGTTAAGCTTTATCGGAGTGTATTGGCCAAAACAATAGACCAAATTACTCTTTTATCGTACATTTACTAAATTATAACTGGAACAGCGTGGGCGAATAATGTCCAAGCGTCCAGGAAATGTGAAAGAAAAACAATAGCTACCTACAGAAACCGCTGAGAAAAAAGTTACACTAACAAACGTAACATCGCACCTGTAATCCCCGAAGAGGTAGGCAGAGGAGTGTAGTACACTCCCTCGTTTCATCAGTTATGTTTAAGTCCCATGGAATAGGTGGGAAGCCTATTGTCATACTCTGGGCACAATTCCAGACTCCGAGACACTATTAGAAATTCCAAATTATAAAAATCCGATAGTACCCGACCCGGGGTTTGAAACCATGACTTCCCGATCCGCAGTCGCACTTGCAACCACTCGACCTACGAGACAGTCATAATAATTACAGTGTAATTATTATGACTGCCATAAAAATTACAGAGATAATTACAGTATTTTTAGTTTTATTCTTTCATTTTATCCTGTTTTTCCTTGATATTGCTACGCGACAATTTTAAAAAAAAGTTAAACAATACATCTACATATACTTTTATGTCATATTTATATTTGCACGATAAAAACTTATCTAATGATTTTTATTCTACCCCAAAATAGGTACGTATAAAATAAAAGATATCCGAAACATGACATAGAAACAGAACATCGAAATGACATTTGACATTTTTAAATCTGATAATTACACCAAAATTGGATAAATTACAGAGCCACCCTTGTCACAGATGTCTGTACGATAGTTGCCTGTCATTGCAGACGATTTTTGACAGTAATTGTATTTTTTCTGTCAAAACTTATTGGAGATACCTACATTGTATATGACATGTACTAAATCTATTTTTCTAAGTTTATTCAATTAAAATATATTTAGAAGGATATTAACAGCTCATTAAATAATACTTTATTAAAATTACACAAACCCATGTTCCCACTTCAATAATATTATGATATTTAAAACCATATTAACATTAAATAGTTAAATTCAGGTTATTCGCATGTGAAAATAAATCAAATAATAAAATTTGATCCGAATATATTAATTTCAATCGCTATAATTATTTTCAAAAGTGGTAACTATAAATAAATCTATACTTTTATAATTTTTCGTACGTTTAAATTCCGAGTGTATTAAATTTTCGAGTTTAACAACTTACCCCGTTTAAACAATTTATGATTCACATTAAGAATGTGTAATTATGTAGGTCTTTATGTAACTTCACTTAATATAAAATTAATATGTCGTAAATAGTTTCAGGTAACACGTTGAGACGTGTTCATAAAATATTTATTATGTAATATTTGTTATTGAATTGATGTACTTAAATATTTATTATATAATATTCATTATTTAGTAACTGTTGTCTGTATTCACAGCCGTACACATTAGACATATTATGCGGACATTTCTTTTACATTATTGAATCTTTTGCATCTTTTGCGAACTAATTTTCAATTATTACGAGTATTATACATCATAAACTGTTCTAATAGAGATACTGAAAATGTTCATTAAGTTGCGTTTTGGTTGTACTTTTTTCCAACTTAATGGTGAGGATGTCGGTGTGTCAATTAAGTAATATATGTGATCTAATTTAGTAACGATGGTGCCAAGCAAACAGGCCTCTTGCTACCGAAGTTAGTTACATCATTCGTAATTTTATTATTTTTGACACGATTATACAAACGCTAATAAAGGCAGTTAAAATATTGCCAGTCCTAACGTTAATTCGAGTAACGAGTCCCCGAGTCACTGTCGCTCTCGTCGCTTCCGAAAAAAAAACAAAATCAGCCAATCATGCACCCTGCAAATCCATATTTAGACAGGGAATGAAATGAACCCGAGGAATCAAATCCATTTCATCCATTTCAAAAGACTTCCTCTTATTGCAAATAGCGAGATTTCATCAAAGTTCATCGTCAATTCGTACCCAAACATAGATAAAGCCTCACTGAATCTGTTTTGCGCACCGTACTTTGTACCTTATGTGGTTGGGATAAGGGTTGCGGGGGTGGTTTACAGTCTATTGCATTTTTGTGGGCCCACTGGCGCGTTCCCGTTTTGAAGTTGATAAAGTTGGAGGTTGGAGGGCTGCTCTTTGGGGCTTCATTAGTGTCAATAGCAATTATCGAATCAAATATGATCATATAAATTATAAAATTATTCCTTAATTTATTTATTATAATTATCAATAGTAAAACTACATATTTTGTGAATAGCTTCATTTTAAATAGGATTTTCTTAATTACAATTTCAAATTTCGAATTATATATTAGGTAATTATTTATTTTTAAGTGTAAAATTAATTTTAGATTACAATTTTATACAGTCATGATCTGATTTTAATTTTATTTTCGATTGTAGAGACAAATATATATCAAGTTAATTTTGATGACGTCTTTTAAGATATAATTAATTTTTAACAAAATTCAAAGCACAATTAACTATATATGTAATACAATTTAATTAAATAGCAATAGTTACATTAAACTTTATGAACACGCGTCTAATAAAAAACTGGTTTCCTTGTTATATAGTATTATTTAGTTTATAAATAAAATATGAATGGATAAAATATAACATTATTTGAACCTATTTTCAGCCTTATCGCAGATCACCTTACCCAAAAAAAATATTTATTTAAAATACATTTTTAAAAATATTACAACATTTATGACCTGTATGTTTACCATAGCAAATTCTCATAGTAGTTTGAGATCAGAACCACGTGTATTGATTACCTCAAAATAACCAATCTACATTAAGAGCACGCCTATTTTTCTTTGACAGTTTTTCCCACGTAGTGAAACATTTAAATCTATATTTGTTATATAGTTGTATATTTATCCAAAAAGCTCTGTGCTCTTGTGAAAAAGCTTGTTCACGACCGATCATCTGTTTATTCATTTAATTGGAACAACCGCAGACGACTGCGAAATAATGATTTTTCCTTAAAATAATTATCGATTTGTATTTCTTATATACAGAATAAAATTCGCTGCTAAAATTAATGTAATCGCAATTTTGATGCAACTCTACATTTATAAAGTCCAGTGGTTAAAGGATTTAAATTGTTTAAAACTTACCCATGAGTTTCCTAAACATTACTTAGGAATGAATTATACCGAATATCAAAATGATCCGGGAATCTCTAAACCTTTGCTATTAACCTTGCCTTCCTTTTTGATTATAGTTATTTTCATCATCATCAACCCTGTCATTTTAACGCTGCTGAACGCTAGTCTATTTTCAAAATGACTTTTCCTTAGGTCATTGTGCTTCTTGCTATATAAATGTGGGATGCCAGACTTCACATGCCCTGAACAATGTACGAAATACTGTCAGATGTGTAGATGTCTTCACAATGTTTGCTTTCAGGATTGGAGAAAATGATTTATATTTGAAAAACACATATTCGTTTGTAAAAACGGATACACGTGTCTGAATTCGAATCCCAAATCTCAGAAACGACGGGCACAATCGTAAACCACTACAAATTGTAAGTGGCCGAAAAAAATTAATTAAACCGTAAGAGTTTTTTTTTCTTAAGTTTTATCTCCTACTGTCCGTTTTATGATATCATAATTTATATTATAACACTGATATTTTAAATCATTAAAATGTCCGCCGCTCTACCGAGTGGCAAGATGTTTCGAATTGTTAAAAAATTTGGCGCAAGAATATTTAATACAATCCAAAACGTAATATCTAATATCCGCGGATATGGACGCGTGCCGCATATTACGAGATTCGGTCCAACAAAAAAATATGGAGGTTTTTGACATGATGAAAAAAATCGCCACCCTCACCGCTCACCCCATATTAAATTTTATGGGGACGCGTTGTCATGGGTACAGCAGGAGAAACGCTTATTAGTTATTTATATACCCCACACGAACACTATGGTGACGTTTTTGGCGACAAAATGAAAACTTACCGACAAACTGGTATATAGTCCGTCTACACTTAAATTGTCATGGAATTACGTAAATAGATATGAATGACTCTTTTGTTACATTCCAGGGTTGGCTGCTGAACTAAGCGTATTACGTTTTAAAAAGGCTTGACGCTTAATTCGACTGAAGTCAATAACGAAGTTTGTTTTTAACGGAATAAAGCAGCTGGCAAGCAACGTTCTTCATTCAAAATAAAATTCGAACTCATAATATTTATTTATTTTAACACGAGGCACGAATATATATTGTAATGAACATCAAAATAATATTGATAAAAATTTACTTTCATTACATCTATAGACCGGAAATAAAACGAAAATAAATAAATGGGCACAAAAAAAACTTCTCCGCGCTCTTTTTGATAAATTGCTAATTGTTATAAAGTTAATTCCAAATTCAAATCGTTTCGCATGCAGTCCGCGGCCATTCTCCGCATCGCTATTCGAATTCTTGAAATGGTCGGCATCCCGCATACAAGTTTTGAAACCGAATATACGGGCAAGCTATGTAGCGATAAGAGGCGAGCCATCGCGCTAACCGCTTTACGTGGCATCCGAGCCACGGGCGCGCCTATGAATTTTTGCCACTAACGACCTATCCAACCGCGATATATGCCGATAGAGAAACACCAGGCTTACATTGTGACCCATATGAGCTTGCTTACAGACGAGCTGTTTATTTGTTGGGCTAAGGCTGAATACGTTGTACGAGTATAGCACTTTTTACAATATGGATTTTCTAAAAATATCCCTTAAAATAACTACAAGTAAATTATATGATACGTAAATTAAAAAAAAAAAACTTTCTCTTTTCTTTGTTCTTTCTAGATAGCTATCGGAACAATATTTAGGTACATAATTAAACAGGTTGACAAGATAATGCAGTGGGTTGTTTTCTTCAGACATAATAGGTTGCAATAAGAATGTGTTATTCGGTTCAAAAAGAGTCGACTCAATCTAACAGTGCTAGTTAGTAAATCAAACAGGTTGTGCGCGAACAGAAATCCGGAACAGTTTCATAACATCGCAGATGTGAATTTTGGCGTCTGTTAAAGTTTGCCATTCACCGTCGATTATAGCAAATAAATATGAACATAATTTGAATAAACATCGGTTAATGAATCAGCTGCTTGTTCCTCATCGACCACCTTGTGAGCCTTCTAACTATTGACTTTGATGAATATTAACTTATATTAACCTTTATTGTCGTAGGGCTGCCTACTTCGGTTTCCTTAAAAAATATATTTTCAAACTGATGCAGTGTTGAATAAATATTCTGTATTCTTTATTTTTGGTTTTTGCACGGCTTTTTTCAATTAAGTACTTTAGTGTTTTTTAACAGCTCACGTATAACTAATGTATGACTAACCTTGATAATTATTAGAGCTTATCTTTGTTAATAATAGATGATTAAATTTGACTATAAACTTGTAGTTAAGTCTAAAAGAAAAGTACAAGACATAAAATAACCCAACAATGATGTTGATGAAATGCTCATGAAACAGAAATGTACAATGATATTTCGAAGCAAACCTGTCCCCAGTAATTTTCATACTGCTCTTCTATATCCATTTCATAAGTAACCAATACCGAACCTCATCGAAAAATCCATAATATCCTGAAAAGTATTACAAAGAACGACCTAGCTGAGCGGTTTACAAATATAAAGTAGTAAAAAAAAATATAGCTACAAAGTGCCAACCCTAGGTATAAAATTACATAATAAGCTTAAGGCGCTAACACACTGCACCTGTCTTAAAGATTGCTTGCCTCGCCCTGCCCTTAAACAGGGCTGGGCTCGTCATCACGGGTCGCGCTAACGACAACTTTGTACTTTTAACAATATTTATATGTTAATAAACCCTTCGCAACTCAGTCGCGCTGCTGAATAAAGTACGACATAGCAGTTAAGCTAGGAAAACTGGGGTCAAACGTTGAATGAAACCTTCAATAGTAGGTACAGTCTTATGATGTGGGAAAACATCTTAACTTTTGGAATTATTTCTCATTACAAAGATAATAAATAATAAGAAGAAAATAGCAAAGTTTACTATAGGAGAAGAATTTAATTCTCCAAACTAGTTCGATAATTATCAAATAGAAGTAGTGCGACAAACTACATTCTTTAGTTAATGAACATTAATCGTAATATCAACTGAAAAAGTACATTTCATTCCTAATTTAACATGTAGATTAAAAACATTCATTAACAATGACGACCCTATTAAGAATGACGAGTCAGACATCAACCAAACAGGCACGCGTGCTTGAAGAGAATGAAGAAGATGAAATAGAAGAGGCAGATCAGTAGATATAGAGCTATAATTAATACCCGGTGCTCTCAGTCTACCTCGTTAAAGATCTGGCGTGACGATAAATAACAATCATAATAATAATTAAATACATATATATTCGTTACTACACATAAATACATATAAGCAATCTTGTTAAAAACAAGACTGCATTAATTTATTAATATAGAAAGAGCCTCAGTATAAAATAAAATCAGAGCTATTGCGATATATATGAACCAATATATATTATAATATGCGCACATCAGCGAGCCCAGTAGTGGATCGCTCATTAAAAGCAAACCCTTTCATACGGGGCTTAAATAGAGGCTTCATGGCGGTAGACGTATAAAAAATACACCCAAGAGATATCCGTACTAATTAACTGGGTATAAATCAACGATCGGTAATCATTCCGCGCTACCTGCTACCATTGCGGTAGAAAATAATATATAGAGAGGAAAGCGGCCCCCAGAGGTCGCTAATTTCTGCCTCGTCCCAGCAAATCGAGGGTACACTAATGCCCGGTAATTATCAATTAGCTCTGCGGCTTAGTGTTCTAATAGAAATTATATGGAGTTGTTCGTTTCATTTTTTTCTCTTTACTATATTCTTATAGAACTGTGCAGGAAAGTTCTAGAACGTTATGTAGAGAAAGGCAGACGATTCCTAGAAGTCACGTGTATCAAATTCTTCGGTAGAGAAAGGAAAAGGACTCCTTGAAATGTATCAAATTTTGGATAATCAATAATATTTTTATTGAAGTTTTTTATTGAGTTAAGATATTTATAAAGAAGTAATAATTGACTGCCTCGTTGGTCGAGTGGTTGCAGGCGCGACTGTGAGGTCCTGGGTTCAAATCCTAGGCCGGATACTATTGGATTTTCTAATTTAGAATTTCTAGTAGTCGCAGTCTAGACCTGTGCCCGGTGTATGGCAATAGGCTCACCACCTATTCTATGGGACTTAAACGTTACTAATGAAACGTGGGAGTGTACAACACACCTCTGCATCTAACAGAAGTGATTAACTTAACAGAGCTTCAATATCATCATCAATTCTTTGATAATTCCACTGTATGGCACACCTTTATTCTCTCCTTCGATTCCATCTACTGCCAATGGTTGAAAACGGAAGCCTAGCTGGAGGGCGATCCATGAAAAATAGTTCTCTCTATCGTTCTATTATTGGACAGCCTCTTCTCAGAATGGAATAAGTTAGCCTTTTATTTATTGTTTGTTGATTAGAACGAGTACAAAAAACCACTTACATCAATCAACGCAATAATTTATATAAGACAATACCTACGTTTTACTGATAATGCTCTTATATAGATAATAATTTACATAATACGTATTGACTAATATATTGTCTATATACGAGTGTTATCGATCCGACCGAATAGGGCTCTGGAAATTTCACTCACTTCAGTGCTAGTAGCAGCGCTGTATAAATGTGTAGCACAACTCAGACGCCTTTGATCGATGCTAATAATTTGTGGAAAACGTGATTGAGATGTCTGAACAGCGTCTGATTAAATAATTTTAACGCGACTTTCTTGTTCCACGGCGTTTCTTCTGGGAAAAAATGTTTATGGTGTTTTAAAAAAATATTGGTTACTATGTATGTGTTATTTATTCCTGGTTACGTATATAAATAATGTTTTATGGTTGTCTGCTTATCATATGTAAGTTTATCATATTATATCAGAAAGTCTCAAAGATTTGCCTCGTAATACCTTCAACATATTTTTGTAAATAATAGGCCATATGAGAGTATATATAACACATTAATTTAATAATTTAAGAGGCTCTCAAGCAATTTATTTAATGAATTTTATCAACATTGTAATAAGTAGCCCCCTGCGAAGCTGTATAAAAGCTTAAAATAATATTTTCATATCATCACGCATGTATTTCCTGAAGGCAGATTTATTATCATACGACTGGCTATATTTTTGTTACGAAAACTGTAAACTATGACAGATTATTAAGTGATCCACGGGTCCTGATTAAATCTTTAACTGTACACGCTCAATGGACGCTTGAAAAACGACAAGATTTCCCTGAAGGGGGCGATGCGTTCGATCGTACCACCTTCGACAATCTTCTGACTTGATTACGTACAACCTTATTGTCCTCTATACAATATTACTTGCATTGGAATACTGTGTTCTTGTATTAAAGATATTTAGTCTATTTAATAACATTCAGTCCACTTTATTGAATAAAGCGTCGAAAATGTAGAAAAAATTTAAGTTATGTTTTTCATACCACATTTCATTT
>DWMG01001597.1:0-14858 GCA_018244855.1 Elbella merops | reverse complement strand
CAGCCACGATGACGATATCGTCCGCGAACCTAAGGTGTGAGAGGTATTCGTCGTTCACGTTTATGCCCCGTCCTTTCCAGTGTAGCATCTTAAACATATCCTCCAGGGCATTAGTCAACACTTTGGGGGAAATAACGTCCCCTTGTTTCACTCCTCGATGCAGGAGGATAGCTTCAGATCGCTGATCCTATACTTGGACGGTCATAGACGCGGCTTCATAAAGACCCCTCAGCACTTGGACATATCGGCAATCGACTTGGCACCGTTGCAAGGACTCCAGAACAGACCAGATTTCAATACAGTCAAAGGCCTTCTCAAAGTCCACAAACGCTCGGCGCAGAGGCTGATTATACTTTTGTGTCTTCTGTATAAGCTGCCACACTGTGTGAATGTGGTCTATGATGCCATAAACCCGGCCTGTTCGGGGGGCTTGAATTCAGAATTTGACTATAATTATGACATAATCGAAGCATAATTATTATGGTAGCCATAATTATAATACATGGTGCTTTTAGGAAAAAAAAATACTATTTCGGTAATTTTTTTTTTATAAATTAAGGAGGTGAGTAAATAAGGAATTCCTAATGTGTCATCAGCATTCAAGTTTAACATAAGCAATAACAGAGCATCACACCAGTATTTCCCCATAGGGACAGATAATGGACATACTATTAACTGGGTATATATTTCATGAAACACATAGTTAGCCAATTGCAAAATAAAATTATGCAAACAATAAATATAACTCAAAAGAGAATTTTCAAATTATTACAATTGCAGCTGTGATTTCTCTGCTAAATGTCTCTGCAGCTGTCTGTTTTCCTCTGTATCTTTAAGTACAAAGTCCTCACTAACACAGCGGTCCCAAGAAGAATTCCAGCCTTGGAAGTGTATTAAATATTCAACGGTGCGGCGGCCTCGCCTGTCCTTACACTCGATTACTTCTAAAACCTAAAACAAAAATAATAAATGTAACTGAGATGATTTAATAATAAATTATTTTAGATTCATAGTTTTTGTATCCTTGTAATATGTATATATGAGGAGAGTATAAGTTTTTTTCTATTCCTTATGGTAAGTCAAGCTTTAAAAAAAAGTAAAATCACACCTGTAAACCGTGAAGGGGTAGGCAAAGGAATGTAGTACACTTCCATGTTTCACCCATTACATTTATGTCTAACAATGGAATAGATGGTGTGCTTCAGACTGCGAGTCACTACTAGAAAATTTTAATTGAAAAAAATCCAACAGTATCCAAGCTTCAGGCTATTTCAACCCAGGACCTTACGATTGGCAGTCACCGTTGCCGCCACTTGACCAACAAGCCAGTCGAGTTTTAAGCTTTAAGAAAGTAATAATAATGCTTCATATGAATAAAAAAAATATCTGAAGAAAAATTTTCATCTAGTGCGGTGACATAGTAAATGTATGAACAATATAAGATTTAATTTGATAAGTAATTTTTATTTTTAATTAAAAAGAGTTTATTATTAAATATCTGTGGAAATAGAAGTATTCAGATTAAATCTATTAAATTGGCCGCCAATTTGATAGTTAAAAATGAGGAGACACAAAAAGGGGCACATTAATTCATTGGTAAATCAATGATAATAACTATTTCTAAAATGAAAACAGCTTACCTTTGAATCGTATAGGACTTTAGCTTTTGTCGGATCCGGTTCGTAGCACAGAACTCTTTCACCTTCGCTAAATTTATAGCGAAGTCCTCTTGTGGACACCATCACTGGCTACTTCAAACTTTACAGCAAATAACACAATTCCTTCCTACCATGGATACGGCTGAAGTTTTTGAATATAGGACAATTTTTGATGGATTAGATTTTTTTAACTTATTTACCCATTTTAATTTCAACCTATTCAGTTATAATTTTTAAAATATTGCATTGCATTATCACTAAAAGAGACACACCTAAAAGAGTATTTCCAAACAGTTATTTAATAAGAAAAATACAGAATACTTTGAAATATTTGTCCTTAAGCAGTTTGCACTTCTATTTTTATTTACTATTTTAATTTTACGTGAAATACTAAAATGTTCGGCATCAACTGTATACAAATCTCGCGTAAACAAATCAGACGTAGTCGTAATGTCAATGTCATGCACAGATAATAAAAGAATGTTGCGATAGCCCTGATTTCTTGCACTTTAGCTGAAATAACACGTAGTTGCTGAAACGTACCTTTAGGCCCGAGTTTCCGAAAGACTTAGCGATTGAATTTGAAACTTGAGCTTACAGTTTAGTTTGAGACTGAATTTAAGACAGTGTTGAACACTAATTATACGTTAAAACTTGCTGGAATTATAATTGAGATTGGGACTCAGTATAAGATTGAAATTTTATTATAAGTGGATGAGATACCGCATTTTCCACTGGTAAACTATTTTTTTTCTTGAAACATCTTTAAAACTACAAATTCTATATTTTATAAATATTCTAATAAGCGAAGTAAAGAAGATTTATGTGTATTTTACTACCATTTAAATCGTCAGATATGGCCTTGGGTTAATGCAGAAATCTCATAGCAAATAAATAACACTTTCTTCAGAATTTTCCAGTTTTTCAAGCAAGTATTCCAATTTTTCTTTCTTTAAAATGGTATATATATTGAAACCATGATATAAATAAAAAGTAGCCAAATACGCACGATTAAAAAAACAGCACCTTACTTCAATTTTCATAGGTAATTAATTTTACCTCTTTCTCACCATTTTATCACTTATGATATTATTCACAAATTATCAGTAATTTGAAAAAATCAGGTTATTTAAGATTATTTTTATTTTAAGGTGACGACGATAATGTCTCGGCGGAGATATTGAACTTTGCATTCTAATTGTTGTAGCTTTTCTAACTAGCAGTACTGTGCGTTACAAGTTTTCCAATGAACAGGTAATTGGCTGGCATAGTAAATTAATTACCAGTTTTGCGTACAACATTTAGTTTTATTAGAAAATTGTACGTAATAGTATGCGTGAGTATATTATAGTATACATAATACTGTAATTAAATACTCTTAAAATGTAAACAGTTTCCCATTACTAAAAAACACAGTAAAATATTTGAATTCGCGCCTTAATATACCTTTCATGTTGTTAATGTCATATATGTCTGTACTTGCGAGTAATTTATCAATAGCCCGATCTAAGAGCGTTCGTAGATATGACCCGTGTGAACCGATTTTGCGAATTAACCACGACAGTAATTTATATAATTTTATACCTTAATATTATAGCATTAAGGTATAAAATGATTAGGTAGTTATGTTAGGTAGTAGAAACCGTCGTAGTTTATGGGAACCTCGAAAATGTTAAGGCTGTATAGCAACTACGTATATAATATACTTGGATGTGTAAGCTGTTTAATCACTGTCTTGTTTTGTCCCACATACATGCACAAAGCCAGTTTTTGATATTTCATCATATGTAAGCTTTTTTAAATAACATGAATTCATTAATGAACTCCGTTCTAAGCAATCTTAGCAAATACTCAGCGCATGGTAGAATTGAGGAAATGAGAGTAGTTGTAATTTTTTTTTTGTATTAATTCTAATTATTACCAATGTCATATAATCCTACTAATGGTAAATATACCATTAGTATTTTATTTAAATGTTGAATATGTTTTAAATGTTGAAATAATTTTCTCACGGTTTGCAATACATTTAACACTAGTATGTGTGTGTATGTGTACTTATGTCAGGCAAGAATTGAGTTAGGTTTACAGAGTACAGTCATTAAATAGGATCTTTAATAATTAGTACCTCCTTCTGTAATATAAAATAAGTAAGGTCAATCACTCGGTCTTTAATATTAATGTAGAGAGCAAATAAAATTCAGAATGAGGATAAAATAATTTAATTAAACTATCCTAGTCGTATAAAAATATCTATACAAAATCCGGTTAATCATATTGGTATACATTAACCGGTGAGTATAATTTAAGTCCTATATTTTGGTATTAGTTTAGTGGTGGTAGATGGGAGCGGAGTGGTAGATGGGGGCGGAGTGGTAGGCAGGGGCTGAGTAGGCAATGGGGCCGGCGGAGTAGGCGACGGGAGAGGTATACTTGGCGACGGGCGCGGCGTAGGCGACTGGAGCAGCGACCTTGGCGACCACGGGGGCGGCGACAGCTTTCACAGCAAGAGGCTCCTTGTGCACCACAGCGTTGAAACCGTTGTGGGGATCAGCGGTATACTCCACGGTACGCTTGGTGCCGTCTGGGTCCACTACAGAGTAGGAGCCCTGAACAACATCACCGTCGCGTGTCTCGTGTTGGGTTTTGGAGTCGCCGGTGAGACCATCCTGAACGTCGTATGCAAAACTGTACTGGGGATGGGGGTCGTACTCTTCAGCCGCGACCTTGGCAACGGGGGCTGCATACGCAACGGGCGCCGCGTGGTAAGCCGGCGCAGCAGCGTATGCTACGGGAGATCCGTGGTAGGCCAGGGGAGCTGCGGGCAGCAGTCCGGCGCTGGTGGCCGCGACCATGCAGATAAGAACGGCGAACTGGAATAAAATTCTCTGGTTATATATATGTACATAAACAGATAAGTATATACCGCTGTAATGACTCCTGCATGTAACGTCTACAAATAGCAAAATGATTTAATATACCTTGAATGCCATTGTGGATTCGAGTTGTTTGGAGGATGTCAAGTGATGCCTATTGAGGAGTGCTTCAACCTTTTATAGCAGTCGCGGGGGCTCACCCTTTCACTCGCCGGAGCATATGTGACGTCACACGGCCTTGAGCTCGCGCCCTGGGGCGTTGCAAAGCTCCCGTGTGCAACAGCCCCGAAATTAAAGGTCTTCCAATTAGTTTAAATAATTTATTTGCACTTCAGCGAATGTCAACTTTTATGTTTGCATTTACGTTGGTGTTTTTAGTTATATGTAAACTGCTTTGACTTATTTTATTTCATCTACATAACCTACTTAGGTAGATACAAGTACATACTAATTTAGGTTAGTACTTGTAATCATAATAGCATAAATAGCATAATCAATTAGCATCTGATTTTATGTGTATGTAAGAAAAAATACGATCGAATATCTGAAAGAGTGAAAAAAAGGACCAAGCAATTTTAAAAATGCATAAATTCCGTTTTTGAGGATTTATAACAGTTTTGATTAGAATCACACAATTTTAAAAATACTCATATTTTTCTGATATATATTTCAATGTATGTAGCTATATCTGGAACTATTATTTATCAAGCTATATCTGGAACTGTTATTTTGTTCGAAATGAATTAATAATTTAATCGATTTCAATTTATTTATGTTTAAAAATTTGCTACAAAAATTAATTCTTTAGATTTCTTTTAGAAATAAGAATTACTAATAAAAATATTGGGCGTTATAAGAAATATCATATATTTCAATTATAGCATGTATTTTTTACGGGCCGGTATCATAGTGTCAGAAATATCTGTGTGTTCCACGTAATTTAATATAGGTCGCCGGTCAGAACATTCGCTCAGGTGTCGTAAAGTTCAGTTGCTTCACTACTTGTATTCCTCTGACTTAATTCGTGTTACATGCACCTAACTTACATAGGTGTTAAAGAATTTACCTATTCTGTGTACTTAAAGCAATTATATATAGAGGTTTTTTTTTAATTATTTGTAATATAATTCGCATAACATAAATGTTATTTAAAAAAAAAATTACAATGAAGGTTACCAATATTACGAAAAAAGTTATTCTAGTTCACTGCACTATCTTTTATAATAAAATAAAGGATTAGTGTTACTTTGTTTTAACGTATAATCACTTTCAGAAAGTTGCAAAAAAGTTCCAGCTTTGAGATAAATCGTATTAAAATGAATAAGTATAACATAACGCCTGCATTTCCCCGAAATGGTAGCCAGAGAAGTAAAGCAATTTCTCGCTATTCACTTGTTTTTTTTGTACGTCCCAGCATGGAATAGGTTATGAGAGCTTACACCGGGGAGATATCCAGACTGTGAGAAAAATAAACCATTTTAAAATTAAAAAAATCTTTTTTTCAGTATTACCTAATATATAGTACAGGCGTACGGGTGTGCGAGCCATATCTAATATAAGGCAGATATTTCATCATGCAGCCAGTCTGAGTTGTGAAGTTCAGTATGTCCAAGAAATGTTCCGCGGATACTTTTTAATATGTTTGCAGTTCATTTGTTTGTCCTTTAACTTCATGCAGACTAAATTAACGTATATTATTTATTTTACTGGCCCGTTGGTGCAGTGGTTAGTAGACCTGCCGGCTCGGCGGATGCCGTGGGGATTAATTTATTACGCCGTGATCTGTTAAGTACTTTTTATTTCGCTCAAATGTATGATATATTATGGCTTTTATACATTATGTGAGAATGACTTAGGTTAATCTAAATATGTATTGATATCCACTCCGGCACCAAAAGAGGCACGCGCACACCAGGCTCCTTCACTTCTCAAAAGGGCTCTGTTGGTTTTTCATTATGATATAGTAGATAATGTGCCATATATGGCGTACATTTATAAATATCATTGTTTAATTAAAAACACTAATAGGAAGCCCGCAGCCGAAAGGTGCCAAATATCGTGGTCATGAAAACGGAAGTATTTTAATACAAGGCGTCATTAAAACGTAAACCTAATATATGGATGTATATATAATGGGAATGGTTACAGGAAATAACTGGATAGGGCTAACCGAGGGCAGGGCGCGATGGCACTCATTATTGGTAATACATGTCAAAAATAGGGTTACAGGTGTACATTCATATCCATACAGTCCTACATACATATGCATCAGTAAATATATTTATAAGAAAATCTATGGCCAGACGGAAAGAGTTTTTCTTTTTTTTTAATGTACACAAGATTAGAGACACAATACGCTAATAGAAATGCCACTTAAACATACATGTCATATTATAAGTTTGTTTGAACCCATTCATCATTAGTCCTTTGCCTGTGTGAGTTACATTCTATGATGTACTTACACTGTTACCAAATAATTATGATTAATTAAAGTATTAAGGCGAGGTTCCAACAATGGGGCAGATTAGTTTAGACAATCCAGCGGCAATCAACGTACAAAGCGATCTACGTGGTGAACTTATTACCATGCCATTTACCGCGCGGGGCATGACACGACGCTTTGCAACTTTGTCTGACGTTGTCAAGCAAGCTTAGGGTGCGTTCACTTTAGGAAAACACGGTTGGCAGATTCTATGGTTGTCAATCGTAAGGTAACGTTGCGCAGTAATTTAAGAAATTTAATAAAGGTTACATTAAAAGTTCACGTATATAAGGGGTCTCAAGTTCCACTTTAGCATCCTAAGCAAGACTTACCTCTCGGTAGGTAAGCATTGCTATACAACAACACTGGCGAGACGAGGCTTTGGCGACCGGCTGATTGCGGTATTGCAGCGTACATAAAAACTCCCTTTGGGGGAAGCCTGTCTCCTGCAGTTGACTGAGACAAGACAATGATGATGATTTGAATTTTATATAAACCGTTAAACGGAACATTCCTGAAGTGTAAGCGCGCCCTTATATTATTAACGACCATATAATACACGGTGAAGTGGGTATATATTCATTTCATAGTCAGTACCTGTTAGTATAAAGTACCGCAAATTCGCTAGTTGTATATATGCATACAACAGCGTATGCGCTGAACATAACATTTTGTCATGAAAAAATCTTGGCTGCTTCATTAGTGTAGTTGTTGTAAGCACAAGTGCTGAGCAATAGATCTTAAGTTTACTAAAGTGTTATTAGATTGTGTTAAGATGAAAATTCTGTATTCAGTAGAGGTCTCTATTTGGGCTCGGTGTATGGCAGCAGGTTCATAGCTCAGTCCGTGAGACGTAGTATTATATGTATATACTGGTGAAAAATAGGAATACTACACTCACCTACCTACTTCTTTGGGAAAATACGGGAGTGATGTTATATTATAATATCTTGAAAAAGTTCATTCTTGATTGAACATTTTGAACTATACCTTCACATGATAAACATAATTGTCATTATTTATTAATATAATTACCTACATTTATCAATATTATCATCAGTAATCTTTTGATAGTCCATTGTAAGCCACGTGATTCCCACGTGACGTCTAGCAGTGCTCAAAATACGATTGTACCTGGTTAATTTTAAATTTGAACCTTATTGAGGTTCTTATGGCAAATAGTACACCTCTATAAATCTGTGCTCTATGACACTCTTGTACAATAGAATATTATATGTTTGACATTGACAGTACTAATGACAAACAAGAATGTTTTTTTTTATTTTGTTTATTTGTAGTATGTATATATTATAAATAATTTACATTTTTCTACATTTCTTTATATATAATATCGAAGTATTAAGTATACCAAAGCTCACATCTTTCTGTGCACAGAATGTTGTTAAAAATAGTACAAAGATTTATCTTCAGATAATATTAATATAATTAACGTATGTTACCAGGTTAAAGTTTAATTACGTGAATAATAGAACATAGAACACATTTACATACAATACATACATACATAAGAGAGAAATAACCTAAAACTTAACAACTCTTCATTTTATTTTGATGCTGTAGGCTTCCTAATATTATGTAAAGTCAGAATTATAACAACAGAATATGTAATTAACTAAATTTACGTCACAATAAGGGCTGATAAACTGTTGATTATAATATAGCTTTTTTATTATGACATATACTGGCCTGCTAGTCCACTTGTTACTGACACTGGCTCTTGACTCGGGGATAGTAAGCTGTAAGTTCTACTGTTACTATAGGATTAGTTACTATATAGCACGAAAGGATATGTATCTGGGTGTATAAATTTATATAAGTAAAAGAAATGTACATAATTATGCATGTTTTATACCTATCTGGTCACCGTAGCACACGATGTCTAAATTGTGATCAGATAGTTGCATGTGAGTTTTTTGCAGACACACATACGAAGACACACATACGAAGAACATGATGTTCAATCTCGAGTTAACATTTAGCGCGATTGAGGCCCGGGTAACTGACTACTAGTAACCTGTTGACGCCAGGGATTCCGGACTTAGATGCGCGTGTTGCATTGCGCGTGGACTTAATGAGCGATATTACATCTTTCATTACGATACTTGGACCTTTTGGGTTCATTTCGATGTAACTAAATAGATATGATATTGTTGCAGCAATTTAGATGAACGTATTTTTTATAAATAATTGTTTTTTTTTTCCGGCCCATTACAATTCCAATACGGGTCTCCTCTCATATTGAGAGGGCTAAGGCCAGTCTGCCACGCTGGCCAAGTGCGGGTTGGCAGATTGAGCCTATTGCCATACACCGCGAACAGATCCAGATTCCGATTCACTACTAGAAATTTTAAATTACAAAATTCCAACAGTACCCAACCCGGGATTTGAACCCAGGACCTGTCGATTGGCAATCGCGCTTGCAACCACTCGACCAACGAGACAGTCATATAACCATATAAATAAATAAAAAATAATATTTCCCTGCTTGGTATGATCTATTTCCGTGAATGGGTGAGATGTAAAACTACTAAACTCTATTAAACTACTTACTACATAGTAAACGTTGATGCATGTTGTGTGATAGAAAAATCCATATATTCATAAAAATAATGTAATACATCCATGTAATATATGTACGTATAAAATTTTATTGCTTGATATAATTTTGTTGCTAATTCTTATACTATATTGGACCTGTTGTGTTAGTTATTATCCTGTTAGTGTGTTACAGCCACAACTATTTGTTTATTTTAATGGTAATCATATTTATTACAGTAAACGGGAACGCTACATCCTGCCGATGACTCTAATATTAGTAAACACATCGCAGTCGTCTTTGAGAGTTTCAATAAAATCAAAGGCTATAGTTAGGGCAATAGGCACACCACCTATTCCATAGTGGGACGTAACCGTAACCGGTGAAACGTGGAAGTGTTCTGCATTCCTCTGCCTACCTCTTCGGGGATTACAGGCGTAAATTTACGTTTAAGCTATAGTTAGATTTTAGAATGAAACTCTTATAATTAAAATGGGCTTCATTATCATTTCTTCACGCTTGGTTCTTGGCTTGGCTTGGCTTCGATTGGCAAATACACTATCGTTACAAATACATACGTATCTTCACGCCAAATATCTATTTTTCACTTTTTTTATTACGTATTATCCATTTTCTATTTGCTCCCTGTCTACCCCGTAAAGGACTTGACGTGAAGATATATAGTCACGAATGATTAATTATTAACATTATTACATATTAGTTAAAAATAATATGCGATATGTGTTTATTGCTTTCATTTCAGTAATATTTCTGATGTAATACCGTAGTGAGCTTACGAGTGATACACACGAGAGCGGTTACCATTAGCTTGCGTAGGCCGTAGTGAGTCACGGTCAGCGTGACCTAAGTCGTATCGTGAAATCGCGACGGAGACGCAATACATTCTTAAAACGAGACGCACAAAGGGCAATAAATGTATGAAAAATGTGTCTGACAGCGATATACATCTGGTCTAATAACGCATTCATACTTTCAGTTAGACTATCGTTGCTTAATGTCTTAGAACATTGTATATTTAGTTAAATAATGATGTCATTGTCGCAAGATTCCAATTTTAATATACCTAGGTAACAGAGAACGTTTCCTAGTTTTAATTGTCTCAATTTGCGGTGCAGTCTGAGCTGTCGATACGAGTTTTTGGTGTTTTTTCGGAAACGCGACCCTGGTTCCAACTCAAGTCGCCCATGTCCTATTTGAAACAATAGTTACCTGTCCAATTTTACCTTGGCATTACACTCGTATCATTGCAGACTCTATGTATTCGCGGTACGGCCCCAAGTACCTATACACTTTTTGAACTTGAGTGCTAGGTGTTTCATTCAACTCTAAATCTACCTTTATGCTTGAATTTTTACATGAAAAATGTTTGTTACATAACTGTTCAACCGATACAGTAGTATATTAAATTGATGTTACAATTAAAGTAAATTATTAACCTACCCTTTGAATCTGTTATGAAAATTGTAGTTGTGATATATAAAATGTAGTGCTAATTATACTCGTATGTAAGTATATAAAATGTAGTTTAGAATATGCAGTGTAGTTGTAACGTATGAAATGTAGATATAACGTGTGAAATGTAATTGTCTTATAAGTAATCAATGATAATTAAAACGACAGAAAAGTTACGTACCTGATTGCAATTTCTGTCTTTGTGACGACCAACCTTTACGCCATATGAAGGCTCGGACTTTACCCATACTTTTGTGTCTTTCATCCTATTTATAATCTACAGTCGTCATGTGTATTCAGAATTTATACAAACTATTAAACTACACTCTAAGCCACTATTAGTAATAACTGTAAGAAAATCTGATTTAAAAAAATCCACCAGTCCTACCTACCCGATCAAGGATTAACCCAGGAGGAACCCGGAGCCTCTCGATCAGTAATGTCGCTTGCTACCACTCAACCGGTGAAGTAGTTCACTTCAATTTAAAATCATACGTAAAATTTAAGCGTCAAGGACGAATAATATATCGAATTTCGGACATTATGTTTCTTAACGCCACTTTAAAATCTCACCAAGGTGTTTAATCAACTGGTACATTGAATAATAAATAAAATGTGTTCTATTTATGAACAAGATTATCATATTTTTTATTTATTTTTCGACCTCGCCATTGTTTCATTCTGTAATTTTTTTTTCTGTTGCATCATAAGTTGATCTCAAATGTTATCTTAAGTTATCTTAATCTTATTAATAAGTGAAGCAAATACTTTGTACCCCTTTTTACGAAAACTGCGCGGACGAAGAAGTATGAAATTTGGGAAACTTATAGTTTATATAGAGAAGGAGTGCAGAACGCTAAAACGTATGTGTAATATATATTACAAATACCTTAAATTGAATTTAATAAGCCATTCATTATTTACGTTCCCTGTGTCAATGTCAGACATGACACGGATTGTTGTCAATAAGTAGCACAGTAGAAAGATTTATTTATGTGCAGTCTATGACATTAGAACCTAGACAACGCTCAAACTGATTTTTTATGATTTACGATCGAATTTCGAACGCTACTGGGCCACTAATTATTATTATTATTATTATAACGTTACGCCGGATACCTTACGATATATCGTACCTATAGGTATAGAGCACGGATTGCCAAATATATCTATTCCTGACTGTAAATACATATCATAAGTATATTACCAAAATATGTGTTTGAGCGTGGTACACTTTCAAAACTTTAAAATATTTAAAATAAGTGAAAAGTCTTTAAGCTCATAGGTGCGTAATTACTCACAAGTCTATTATGTATTTATACTTTAAATTATAAGTAGTCAATTATTAAACTGCTTAGTACGGTCGTGTCGAGAGTAACCATGTCAAATGTGGTTCAAACGGGGACAGGAAACAAAATGTCTTCTCGAAGTCAGTAGCTTCGAGAGTTTGTTGTTGGGAGTACTGTTGTTGATTGAATTTTTTTACTTTGGTTTAAACATAGGTCGATTTCGATTATATTTGCTTGCACGTTATGTCTTTTAGTAAATCTCTAATAAACAGTTTAAACTCTAGCGCCAGATTAAAAAGTATTTTTGATTAAATAGTAAAATATAAAGACATGTCAAATATCAATTATCTAATAAAATACTAAGCTCATTAGTTTCTCCATTAGAATTTTGGATAACCAAGAATTGATTAAAATTAAATTGAGTAATGAATGTTAAAAAAGGACGTCATATCTGTACGAATAGAAATATGTACTACTCCGTGCTCTCGGTCTACCTCGCAAGGGACCCGGCCTGATGATATAATAATCTCATACGGATCAATTTTTAATTTATAATCTGAAGTGGTCAGATCATGTATTTTATCTGTCGAGATATCAAGATATTTTTTTTGTTATATATACCGTACCCTGATTTACTTTTTGTTTTATTTTCATATCCTAAGCTCCTTTAATGGAGACGCTAGATAACATCGTGGAACACAGTTGGAGGCAGTATTCGTAACGAACGCGCCACACCCGTTTGGCTACTTTTGTTTTCATCGCTAAGCGACCTCCGTAGTAATTGCAATGCTGCGCGGCCATCACGCATTGATGCGATGATTTGCGGTTTCATTTTCGTTAGTATTGTGCTTCATTGTTTGTTCATTCTGCTAGCCAATATTTGTAGATGCATTGTAGTAATGCTAAGCCGTTAATTGTAGTTGTGATGAGCAATTAATATGTAGTAGTATATATACTAAGTAGCTCAATTGTAGTGATAATATTTATTAATTGTAGTAATACTGTTTAATTGTAGTGCTAATGAACGGTCATTTGTAGTAACAATAAATTGTTGAATGTACCTAATTATAATAGAGTTAGTTAAAGTGTACTAATAATGGTAGTAAATAATGTAACATTTGTTACAGTAGTGTCTCTCTTTAATACGTTATAGGAACACATTTCGTTTACATGCAATTATGAACATTAGTGTAGAATCAGACTTATGATATTGTCAAAAATTATATCACCGGTATCTACACCCAACATTTATCAATAGTTAAACATATAACTATTTTAGTTACATTGAGTTATAGAGTTTTTTCTTATCATTAATCTTAAATTAAATAAAACTGGAGTGTAGCATTTTTATCATCATCATAACTATTAAGCCTTATATTGTTCCGCTGTTGGAACTGGTCTTGTTTCAGAAAGAAAATAATTAAAACCGAAAATAATTAAAACATACAAGGCCATCAAATCTTACCATGCCTTGCTGACCTAAGAAACTTCCAACATCTTTAAAGTGTATAATTAATATAGAAGAAGCAAATCAGGTTCGTAAGGATATAATTCTATACCTTTCCGGACCGTTGGCGGGCCTGGTATAAAGATACAATTATAATAAAAGCATATTATATAAATTATTTCTTCCAGAGTCTGCTATCGTAGCCTAGGTAATTCGAATGACAAAAGCCACAGGAGTGTTTGACCCTGTAAGCTAACCCTAAGTAATTTATTTACATTTACTAGCCAACTTAGTGACGTAATGTTTTCATCATTATGTACAATTTATGATAATTAAAAATAAATCAATTGTGTTAACTAAGTAAGGCGTATTCTCATCCATATCCGGTTTAAACTTATCTTGTTTTATATTGTGTGCATGTATTTGGCCTTTTGGTATTAATAATTTTATAACAAACTATCAGAACCGGCAGACATCGTTCTGTCCGAAAAAGCATACATATCTTAAAATTTTGCCATTGCATAATTAGGTACTTCTAACGAAACTATGGTACATTCATTATTTTTGTATATTTCGCGGTCTGCGGCCCCACTTATCGGGTCCATTTGTGGATTCAAATCTGATAGGGATCCATTCTACTTTCAAACCTACAAAATTTCATACAATTTTTCATAGATTTTATACGATCTATGTCAGTCCGTCATCTCCTAGACATTGTAGTGCACATTATTGCAATAGACGGCATAACGACACAATAAATGACAGGGAATTATTTTCAGTAAATGCAACCTGTCAATGTTACGTTGAAACTTTTACAAAATTAGTCCTCGACTCGGTACAATGTAACGAAAACTAGGTATTTGAAATATAATGAACTCCACACAGCTGTACGGAAGAATTGAGTTTTGAATATCACGTTCGTTACTAAACAACCAAACAAAATTACCGATTTTTACCTAAAAAACATTTTCCGTCGTATCCAATTGTAAATCTAAACCATTCCGGAATCCACCTGAAAACACACAAAATATTTATTTAAAGTCGCACCAAAGAAATATATAAATAAATAAATAAATAAA
>DWMG01001596.1:0-14861 GCA_018244855.1 Elbella merops | reverse complement strand
TGACATTCAACGTCCATTTTTTTTAAATAGTGTTTAAGCTTATATCGTCGAACATAGTCACTCAGCGTCGCTAACAATGGCTAAGCGATGGCTAAGGATAAATCAGGTTAGAATTGAGTTTGTAGCTACGTTTCATAATGTTTCTATATCCTATACCTATATAGTCGCTTAACATTTCTATTACACAGTAAAAAATAAATATATATATATTTTGCGTTTTTTATTGCTATTTTCGTTAGTATTACTCGTATCTATTTTAATCGTCCGATTCCATTTTTACACTGTTTCAAAATAACAATTGCGCGTCAAATAATTTCAAAGGTTCAAAGGCAGGTACACTTAAAAAACTCATATTATTCAGCCGCGTTCCAACCATTAATTGTTGTTATATGACTGTACAGTCAACAACAAAAATAAGGTCGCAAGCGTTTCAATCCTAAACCTTTGTGAAGCGTCTCTTTGTCAGTAATTACGCTGAATACTCGAAACGAGAGCATTATATAATTACTTCTTTCAGCCGCTTCAGTCTCTTTCAGTGAATAGTGCTTTGACGTACATATAAACAGTTTTAAAGGTTTTATTCACATATCTAAAAGCAGAGTTTCCTCTCAAGGTGTGTGGAAGAATCATTGCACTTATCAACTAACTGCGTATATGATTACAAATGTACCGGTTTAACTCACCTACGTTTTTCGGGATGGCCCGACTAGTTTCGGACCTAAACGAGGTCCTTCTAGGTTTGCAACGAGGTCGCGGCTGACACTGCGTATATGCAGCGTTTGACAACTTGGACACCAGTTTAAAACGTTTGTTAAATACAAAATCTTTCTTTTTCTTCTTCAGTCGTTCTGTTTTTGTATCATGAACTAATTAAAGTTCTATCTTGATCAGTGTAGCGATATAACAAGAATTTTGTTTCAATTTGTAATATGTCTCGTAACCTTTTTTAACCTGTACTTTAGTACAATTATCGATGTCTTATGATCATAATAAATTATAATGGTCATAATTAATAATCATAGTTCAGTTCTTGGTAATATAACATACATATTCGAGCTTAGTGGCGTGCCATTGGAGAGGCCTATGTCCAGCAGTGGACGGGAATAGGCTGATGATGATGATGATGATGATGATGATGATGATGATGATTCGTGATGTCTTGTAAATATTTCATATCAAGATTTTTTTCAATATGTAATACACATGTATGTACATATGTTTTGCAAGCTTATGTTGGGTGACCTACATGCTCATTGAATACTGATATTATGTATATAAAATAAACAAATATATGTTTTTTTAATATTCCCATTTTTAGGCCATTGAAATGGACATCTATACAAATAAATAAAATTGGAGTCTCTGTTTGTGATATTAAAATTACCGCTTTTTACTAAATGCATATATATGTATACACGCTACATATGCCAAAATAACATATTTTACAATTTATGTCTGTCTGTCTGTTTGTTCCGGCTAATCCCTGGAATGGCTGGACCGATTTTGACAGGCCTTTTTCTGGCAGACTGCTAACATAATAAGGAATAACTTAGACTACTTCAATTTTAGAAAAAAAATTGACTCCCGTGTGAACGAAGTCGTGGGCACAGCTAATATTTAATATATTCAGACTCAAACGGTTCTCCAGGCTATATACCGGATTAAAACTGTTGGAACTGTTTCCTGTGGCGATAATATGTACATACATATTACTCATTTGTTATTTGATTGTGATTCATCAGCATTTAATAATTCGTACCGCGTTGCTCAGTTTATTTTTTTAAAAAGCCTTATGACTTGTACGTGTTGCGAATTTATTGAATATGTTATATTTTAATTGTCTGTTCCATGATTTCTTTATTCAGCATCAGTACCTACTTATTTTTAATCTATTAGAATTTGTATGAAGTCAAACTTAGTAGGTACGGGTAGGTTCACGAATAATCATTTAATAATTCCTTTTTACATTTATAACTCGATTGTACAGTTTAATAGAAAAGGTTAAGAGTCAGTCTCTACTCTGTAAATGGTCTAATGGTCTGTAAAATGGGAGTTATGAAAAAATATAATTTATTAGTAAATCGCTGTATAACATTCAGGCTGAGGATGCCAGTTGGTTAACTTGGTCGTGGTCTAAGAAAAGTCAGTATGTTCAATTGTACGATATTAATTACTATTTCAATATACTAAATATGGCACATTTTGAAAATAATAATAATAAATAAATAAATCATAAATAATAATAAACAGAAAAACGTAACTTCACGCCTGTAATCCCCGAAGAGGTAGGCAGAGGAGTGCAGAACACTCCCACGTTTCACCGGTTACGTTTACGTCCCACTATGGAATTGGTGGTGAGCCTATTGCCATGAATCGGGCACATATCCAGACTCCGAACCACTACTAGAAAATCTAAATTAAGTAGAAAATTTTGTAGTGTTCGAACCGGGAATCGAACCCGGGACCTCCCGATCGGCAGGCGCACTTACAACCACCACGACCAACGATGCAGTCATAATAATAAACATCAGGTAAATATAAACAAGTTAAAGGGCAGATAGAGTCGATAGTACAATCTGATAGTACCTACAAATGTCAGGCACGTCCACTAACTACTAGAAGTTCTTTCTTTTCCAAAATTATATCTTTTTTGTTCACGTCGTACCAACCATAGAAAGACATTTATGCTTAAAGATATATTAATATTCAGCGAATAGTATAATTATATGTTTAATATTCTAAATATTATACTAGTAGTTTGTAATTAGATTATCTTTTTAGGTATGTATATATTTGTGTCCATGAGAAGGTAATAATTGACGATTTTTATTACGTATGTTTGTTTATATCTGCGGCATTTCATAATGGCAAATAATGCGACGTTGCCAGCTGGCTTTCTCCTTCATTTACGAATAAACTATTCGCGAAATGGTATTTATATGATTATGGAAATAACTGGTTACACAATCAAGTGCCAGATTAATACTTTTTGCTCGCGATGCCTACATTTAGTGGGTCATAAACCGTAGCTATATTACCTAGGGCTCGTTTGATGAAAGTTTGATGTAATAAACTTTTATTTCTAATGTATGTTATATAATTGAAAAAATTACGAGCTTTTATTAACACTTACATATTTTTTACCCCTATAGAGGACTAATTTACAGAACTTTCAAAATAACTTACAACATACACATATGTATATATGTATATGTAGAAATGACTTAAACTATGTTGTTATCCATGTTATAAGAAAGCGGGAAGCTGCTGGATTCGGAAGGCCCAGGACCGGATGAAGTGGCGCCGATTAGGGGAGGCCTATGTCCAGCAGTGGACATCTAGAGGCTGACGATGATGATGATGATGTTGTTGTTTTGTTGTTTTTAATGGCTGAAAACCGATTTTCAGCCAAAACCAAAGCTGTAACCGAATATTCGGATTCTATTCTAGTTTCCATCAAAACCGAAACAGAAATTTCAATTAATATCGGTGAAACTGAATTATTTTGGCACTTACAAACATATTGTGGTATTTAATTACTTTATAATTCGATTAAGTCGGACATTAAAACTGTTTATCGAATCGAATGACTGTGAATATCAGATATTATTAAATTATAATAAAATTACTGAAAGATCAATAAAATAAAAAAACTAAAATTTTTATTTTGTTCGCATGTATTATGAACGCGTCCGCCAGCTCCCGAATGACGGATGCACACTAGTTTCGGCCAAGTCAGCCAAAGATTCAGTCACTTCTGCAGAAATGCGAATTCTTGAAGCGAAACTGCGGCCGAAACCAGAATTCTAGGTCGAAACTGACCGAAACCGAAACTAAAACTTCGACTGGACACTAAATTGTATGTCGGATAGTTATCTAACACTTTATAAGGAGTCCTTGGAACAAAACTACAAAACGATATAGTGGTTTAAAATTTTATCAAACAATTTTACAAAGAATTCATTAAGTGTATTTATCAATATTAATTTAATCTTTCCGTCTGTGCACGTTCATAAAACTTTTTATAAAATCGATATTATTAATCGTGTAATGTGGTACTTAGTAATGATGAACTTCACTTTGTATTAATGTTTCCGACAAACAAACCAATATCGATTCGATAAATATGGATATCACACATAGATAAAATCTATTCGTCGTGTCTGAATGCAAATTAGGTCCCTTTGTCATTGATGTGGAACAAAACAATGTGGAGTCATTGGACAATGTCATGTTTTGTGCGTACGACGCCGGATGTCATGTTTCTGGCGAATATTTTATTAATAGACATCGATTATATTATCGATGTTTTGCTCATAAATTATATTTAAATAAATACCAAACGCGCTTTTACCGCGGACGAGCTTGGAGATGATAAATTATTTAAGGTTACCTAATTCCGATCGCTGTTGTTGCTATTTTTGTGATAATTGAGAGTTACAGAAAAAATAATGATGAATGTTAAACTCCTTTATAAGCCCATTATAATCAAACTAATCTCAATTTTGTGCAACTAACATTCATTTAATTTTGTTCACGGTATTTTAAACGATTTGAAAAATGTCTAAATATAAATCGGCTATATCCCCTAATCTTCACTTATCTATATTAATTCCACAGCGTGGTAGCAAATCATTAGGAATCGACTAAATATAGAGAACGACTACATTTCGTTGTTCACACCAATAATGGACTTAATGGGCTTAAACTGTCCTTTGAAATATGAAGACGTTCTTAAATTTTTCCAAAACGGATGACACTCATCCAAGTTCCAATATCTTACAACCTTACTTAGCTTTACATGTCGCTAGTAATATGCAATAGTTTTAGAAGAAGAAACTATTTAATTTACTGGTCATCTTCGCATATCGACCTTTACTTCTATATTCTCAGTAGCGTTAGTACAAGAGGAAAATCACGAGAGTTCCGTGTTATCTTATAAATACCTGTATCTTCTTGCGGTTGCGTGTAACCTGAAGCAGTAATTATAAAATCTACACATCTTGGCGACAGTCCCCTCTTACGTGGATGGACTTCATTGTTTTCTGCTCATACAATGTCTCATGTCCCCAAGCGGTCTGCCAACTTGGTGAACTGTAATTACCATCTGGTTTCTATTGCGAAGAATGGTAATTATGGAAGGGTTATATTTTGCTAAGAAAGTGATAATGGATTGCATAATATCTTTTGAATTGGAAGTCTTAAATTAGAAGCGGCTGTAAGGTCGGCTCTTATTAATGGGTGGGTTTTCTGATTCAAATTTATCGATATTGCCGAATATTAGCTTTTAGCTTTTGGTAACTTGCTCAACTGTATACCTAACAGTATGTTGGGAACTTTTTAAATAAATAGAATATAGATGAATAATATAAAGTCACATCGCGTTTTTCATTATAAAGAGAAAATGCGTTCTTGTGGCGGTTGCAAGAAACTAGAAATAGTAATTACGGAAGTCTTTACACATCTCGCAGATAAACTTGTCTCGGGGAGTCGTTTCCATTGTTTTCCGTACCACATCAGCGGTCTGCTTTCATCGTAAATTGTTATCAGACTATGTTTTTGTTCATAAAAGTGAAATTGTTACCGGACATTCTGTTAGATAGAAAAAGAAATGCATGCCTTAATGGTTGATTACAGTTACCGCAACTTATATTGCATAGTAATCCAATCCCAGGAAAAAGATTGTGCTCAAGAAAATACCTTTTTGTAACAAAATATTGTTGTCAACAACCATGCAAATGATAACACGAATTTAATTAAAATATACCTAGAATGAAATGCTTCAATTCCAGCTTAAGGAGAAGTTCTAGCTAAACAAAATGGACTGTCTTTCGCGAGCATGATGAAAGCTGTTACGTCACAAGTTCAGTAAAGAGGTTACGCGAGTACTTGCAGCTGTTGTTGTGCGGCCAACACTTCGACAACATTGTTGTTCCTTGTTTATCGTTGTCCTGGTCATTTATGACCAGCAATTGAGACCAACAAGTAACAAGATTCTTTTGGTGACAAAGTACTCGTAAAACCTAAATCATTGATTTTTTAATTATTATGTTCTATATTGGTACTTTATACTATTACATGTTTTGTGAGTATTTATACACATGATTATACTCGTAAATGTACCGGCTTAATTCACGTGCCGCACCGCGACCTCGCTGCTAACGGCGGTAGCTCATGAGGAAGGATCTCGTACAGGTCCAAAACTAGTCGGGCCATCACGAAAAACTCACGTGTGTTAAGTCGGTATATTTATAACCATATTGGTACTTGTTGATACTCCACATAAAATATTCCATTTTGATGAGATGCCAGGTATGGTTACAAGCATAGGGTATAGCGATAACAAAGACCTGTTTAGTTTCTACTTAATAATTACTTTGTTGGTTCTATTGTAAGAGACGTTTATAATGAATCCAGAATACTTCTGCTCATAATCTACCACTGTTGTTTCAAAATGTTTGATAAACTTCAGTTTTGTTACCTGTGTTCTCATTTTTTATCTTTATTTATCCTTTATTATGTTGCATATATAGACAACGTTAGTGATGAATGGAAAATATTGGATAAGGCCTACGTGTCACAAGACACTAAACCGGAGGACAAAAAACTTAGATTTAACTTAAATTTTTATTAGTAACATTTGTGTAATGTTCAGCAATAAGGTCTACAAAAAAAAATTCCATGTAATTAGTTTACCTAAAGGGCGAACTTAATACAATAACTAAAGACAATCGCTACAAGTCAACGTAGCTACTTCTCTGGCACTGTATTTCTTTAATGCCAGCAAATCTGGACAGCTAACTAATAGGACGGTAGCTATTTATGTAAAAGTCATACATAATAAAAAGATTCGCGGCAAGTCTTTGTAACCACGTACAGACAAAATTAATGCCTCGTGCGTGGAACTTGGCTAATTAGTCATGAGCTATTCATGGGTTGAGCGTTTATACGTGACGATTTAATGGTCGTATCAGGTACGAGTATGTTGCCGACTGTAATCCTGTCTCACAGGATTAAGAGAAAGACTGGATTATACGCGCACGAAATCCTTGGAAGAACTTCTAGTCGTTTTTGAAGGGGATAAAACTCCATCTCTCAGAAGTCGATTCGACTGCGAAGAACTCTTTCGAGATAGGATACTGTAGAGCGTTTTGTACCTTCTGTGGGCAAGTTGCGGGTAAGTATAAATATATGTACGTATTACACTGCGTGTTGCGCTTCATCCTGAGCTCTACTTAACCAAAGAGGACTAGATATCGCTGGTCATACCCGTATTAAAAGATATCAGTACTTCTGTATTCAGTTTTCAACTTACTCATTAGACTAAAGCATAGTTTGAGAGTTGCTTATGGTAATTTATATTCGGATACCAATAAACCTTATTGTAAGGATACTCGTATGTTATTGATGCAGCTATTGTGGCAAGCCTAGGAAATAAGGATGTTGTTTGGGCACTAATCTATTTAAAGAAGAATAGAAGTAGAAACTTTATTCATTTAGTGCATTTAATCACCGGTGATCTGTGTTGGACATATTTTACTGCTCAACAATATACAAATAAGATTTCTTGTAATATGGATTTAATAATTGTAATATGGGGTAGTTTGTAAAGTAAGTTGTTTAATTTGTAATATGGGGTTAATTGTAATAGGAGTATATGGGTTTCGATGACTAGACTACATCATGACTAACATTTTTAGACTTAGTTTTGAAAAACAAATGGAAAAATTTGAAACATATGTAACGGGAAAATTTGGAAAAGAATACAATTGGTTTATTATCGAAATATCGTGACGATGTCGTCCTCGTTGACAAAAAGTCTACCGCAGGTTAAATTCAGACGATTTAAGAGAAGCAATTACTTATAACAATTAATGTTCGGGATTACTTCAACCCTGAATCATGGGCGTCTCACCGTTGTAAATATTACCCGTTACTTTACAAAGCTTTGTCTCTGTTTACCTTTTGTTTTAAACCTGTTCGTAGCTGACTTTGCTGGATCGCTTGGTAGGCGCTGTTTTGGAATTTGGAAAATCATTTCTAACAAACAATGTTTCAAACCTGGCTGTGTTTGCAATTGGCCTTTATTAATTGATATTACTATTGAATGACATTGATTAATATTGATATAATTAAAGGAGTCTGAGGGAACGCAAAGTGGCTGGCAGTGGTTGGATGCGAAGAGCTGAAGATCTAGCTCAGTGGCGTGCTATTGGAGGGACCTATGTCCAGCAGTAGACGGGAGTAGGCTGTTAATGATAATGATGATGAGGGAACGCACGGGAATTGAGGGAATGGTTTGACGTTTTTTGTTACACATGTAGTGGTTGCTAGATTTTTAAATATAAAAATAATGAATTATTAATAATATTTTTTGGTTTAGTCGTAGTTGTATATCGAATTACCAATTTTGTTACATAAATGTTTTTTGCGGCTAACTACCAAAGGCCAACGGCCTAACGCTTTTTATTATGATAAATAGACATGTGTCAAAGACAAACAAATGATAAAAGCATCCAGGATGATACTAGTAAATGTTTAAATTCTATATTTTGTTTATTGCACAGCAGTAAAATATTCAGTACTGTCAATAGGTTTTATCTGTGATCTGATTAATTGTGTATTTGAGGTTTTGACTGTAGGAGCACAGTGTTCAGTATTTTTAATATTAGCTTCCTCTATACGATCTTGCGTTTCAGTTCTGATTTAAAATATTCGATTGCTTAGTATAATTAGACATGTTATTATAATGTAGCGATCACGTCTAGTATATTTATTTATAATAGTATGTTTGTAAGAGCACAATAATGATTATGATGATGGGGATCATCACCATCAAAATTATGACGATGATAATCAACATAATCACCATTGTTTCCTTCAATGGGTGATATTTAATTTTAGAAATTCACAAGATGTAATTAAGTAAAAGGTTTATTATTTTAAAATCAGATACCCAAAATGCGACGCAGAAACAGAGACAAACCTAAAAATATCAATTTTCACTGCTTATTATTCAGGCGAGCTATTCAAAAATTTACATGAGTCTATATTAAATTAAGATTATTCTGCAAGCATCTGCTCGTCGCGTACTTGTTAGGACGCGACCTCTAGAACTGGGGAAGTAACCCAATTCAGACCTTTATAGAACACTCATATCACCAGCGAGCAAGCGACGAAAGTTGGACTATAATTTGACCTAGAAACACGGAGTTACGTAATTTCCAAACCCGATTGATGTCAAGCAAAGGTTGTAAAACTTCACAGCTTCTCTTCGTTAGTATTTCACGCTTGTATGTTATATACTCGTAATATTGGTTTCTCGCTTTTTGGTCAGTTAGGCTGATTGGACCGGGGGTTACGAGTTTGATTCCAGCGCAGTACATTTGCACTAATATTTGTATGGGTACATGTTTTATGTATATTTTCATAGATATATAGATATTTTTTATAACCTGATATTTCTGTATTAGGTTATAAAAATATCTATTTAGTTAGTATAAAACATGTATGTATGCATAATCTATTAGCTGTCCGGTTTCCATAGCACAGGTTTTGCCTAGTTTGGGATCCGATCTATGGAGCCGTGTATGGAGATATTCGGAGATATTTATATTTGCGTATTTTAATAGAAATGCAGCTAGCTTGACTTACGTAAGGTCGCTATTACGGCTTATGGATATCACGCCCTAGAAACAATTGCATTCCTTCTGTCAAAATACTGTGCAAATCTCAATATTTATCAACTTTTTAAAATATTTTACAAAGTAAACATAAATATTTAAATATTTCTATGGACAATGAGAATGCGGATGTTTATACCTTTTTAAGAAACATAATAACTGAACGAAACTCGTCTAAAACAATTTCCTATATCATCACTTCCTATTAATCATCATTTATGTATGCTACTTTATTATGAAGTAAATTTAATTTAATTAGAAGAATCTTCTCTTTTAAAATCGTCGTTTCTCGCTTGGCGTCTCTATGTGAAACAATCGGTTTGAACCCATAATCTGGGTCTTCATTTGATATTTACATAACAAAGTGAGTGCATGCTTATCAAACTAGCGGAATAAGGTTACAGAGTCACATGGTGCCGCGTGTGCGCGGCGCGTGTCCCCGCACAGATTAACCCCAGCCACGGGGGACGAAACTAGAAATATTAAAAGAAAGGGGTTGGAGTTTGGTGTGCAATTTTTAAAAAATGCTGATTTTTTTCTCCTGAATATCTCACTGTTGTAGATGTCAACTTATCTAACAATTTGTCACGATGGACATCGTTTGGGGTTGGCAGTACATACGTTCATGTACCAGGTTACAGTAATTATACAGTACAGGGTGGATAAAAGGATACAATATTTTCCAATCTTCCCAATTCCCAGACAACATTATTAATATGTAATATTAATAAAAATTAATTTAAAATACAAGGCAATATTATTTTTTATGCTATTGAATAATTGCGCCAATGTTTTTGTTAAAAATAACGATGAATTCTTAATAAGGAATATCATTCCTAATTCTTTGAACAAATTTAACTTTTGGTCGCGATTTGCCCAACGCTCGGAAACTGACATTATTTTTTTAAAGCGTTGCTTCAATTTTGCAAGTCAACTACTGATAAAACATTTTTATGAACGAAGTGTTAATTATATAATAACTAGATGTTTACATATAAAAAGAAGTAACCAACGAGTCAGTAATGTAATTGCCAAGAAGCTGAGTTTTATTTTCTCTCCTTTCAATCCTAATTAAACTCCAAAGAAACGAGGGAAATTCATTCAAAACCCACGTCGGAGAGAAAAAGCGTGGAAGGTTTCATGCAATTTCTAATCAAATTATACGATAAAATAAAGTATATACCTATATTTTAAAGTAAACGATCAGTAGAATAGGAAAAGGTAGATCTAGATGGTAATTATTGAATCGATTATTCAAAAGTATTTAAAGTAAACAACGTGTATGACGACTTGGACAAAAGTAGACAAGTGAAAAGATATGTTAGGACCATAACGCGTGGAAATCCTTATTATCTGCATACCACAAGGAGAAATAAGCGTCTGAGTGTTAATTTTTATACATTTACCCTTTTATTTCTAGTTCTAAAATATATGCACATGAGTCATAGACGTGTCATACCAGAACTATCTAGGTAAATGTTGCTAAATTACGATGCAGCTGTGTGTGGGTGGAGCTGTCTAGATAAACATTGATAAGAGAAACCAATGTTGCCGCACGCAAAGCAAACGGAGAACAGTTCTAAAGGTATTGCCACACAGATCGGGCTTCTCCCAATTCCATTAACGCCACCTGGACTTATGTATATTGTCTATTTGAGTCTTGCCGATGTAGAGCGATTTTTTTCTGTTGTTTTAGTGTTCCGTTTCAAAGGTACATATTTCCAAAGAGGCGCGAAAAGAGCTCTTTTTTGAAACTATAGGTCAAATTCATTGGTATCGGTAATCAACTACCATCCAATGACTAATTTTGTATTATTGGAATACTTTTTGAAATTCAACAAATAATTCCACATTCCTCCAGTTTCATAATTTCAGTTGCACTTGATGTCTATGATTAGATGTACGTCAAATTCGAGTAAGATTAACAATACGTACCGTATGTTATTGCTGCTATTTTGTTCCAAGTACCCAATAAACCTCATATGTATGTTCATTAGTGTCTAAATATCGAATAAGCTTTAGAGTACATATCGTAACTTCTTGTTTTATTTCATTCTAGGTAAGATCAAATAATGTCCAGGTACCATTATACGTGACGCCCACGGTGGGCGCCAATTAGTGGGTGCTATTTCGCTGGTGGGCGGGAACAGCGTGCAAGCACTCTGGCTACTTCGATAACAAGCACTACGATTGCTCGTTTCAAGTTGTATATTTATATCAGTAAAAATAGTAGGGCACATTTATTATTAAATCATCACGCCAGGTTCCTTGTGAGATGGGTAGATAGCTCCGAATTCCAAATATCCTTACACATCAGGTGTGCTTTTTCTACATCCATCAATCTCTTTATAATTTTACATATGAAATATTTTTGCGCATACATATAATTCTTTTATAGATTGCCTCGTTGGTCGAGTGGTTGCAAGGGCGACTGCCGATCGGGAGGTCCTAGGTTCACCCGGATCGGGTACTATTGGATTTTTCTAATTTAGAATTTCGGACTCGGAGTCCGGATGTGTGTCCGGTGTATGGCAATAGGCTCACCACCTATTCCATTGCGGGACTTAGGCGTACCTGGTGAAACATGGGGGTGTATTACACTCCTCTGCCTCCCTCTTCGGCTATTACAGGCGTGATGTTACGTTATATAATCCTTTTGAAACCACTGTATGGAACATTTCATCTCAGTTCTTACTTGTCTGTGATGGAGTTCAAATAGAAATTATTAATGAATTATAGCTGTACTAAACTAACATGGGCTAACTGGGCTAATATCACTAACTGCCTCTACTTCTGCAGTCCTGTCACCATTTAACACTAACTCATAATGTTATTAACAACTTATAATAACTGTAGTAACTGACAGTTACAGTTGTATTTCTACAGTCCTAATTCACTTGTAACTACTGACTGCTTATTTGTAATTGTTTAGAATTAAAAGTGATTAGACTTAACAAAAACGTGTTTAAACGTCTGTTGATTAATATCATAATAAAATACACATACATAACTAATTCTTTCAAACTGTCAGACCTCCATACTTAAAATTTGGCAGATTTGTTCCTTTTACAAAGTGAACATCTGCGCGAAACGGGTTTAACGAAACTCAGCGCCCAAGGGGGTTTTAGGGTTACCAAAGATAAAAATACTCATCCCATTCGCATTTTATACACAACAAACTTAAGTATACCATGCTTTAAAATTGCGTTATACGGAAATTGACTTGTAAGGGGGTGAATATCAACGATATTATCGCTTTGAAATCCATGATCAATTGGCTTTTTAAATTGGTTTTCTCTAGACGACAAGGAGAAGAAGAAAGAAGGAAGAAGAAACGAAAAAGAAGGTTCGTTTTCCGGTCAAGGTCTTTTGACAAATGAGCGTGCTGTTAAAAAAGAATTTAGTGTGGCGTAGGAAATCGTTAATCTAGGAGCAGAATCTAATCGAATGTATTAAATCTATTTCTTAAAATAATTATTTTAATGCAAAAATTCTGTTACGCTTGATATGTACGGCCTAGCCTTCTTTTCAGCTTTGCTAGACTCAAGAGTCTCCGATCGGTTTCACTCGGTTGTAGAAGCCTAATTTATCTTTCGGTGTCTATTGTCTCAATTGCTGTTATAAGTTTTAAGTTGTTAGCAAGTTCATATGAAATTCCATGATTTTGAAATTGGAAAGGTCTTTTGGATTAG
The DNA here is from genome assembly GCA_018244855.1 of Elbella merops. Lineage (NCBI taxonomy): Eukaryota > Metazoa > Arthropoda > Insecta > Lepidoptera > Hesperiidae > Elbella > Elbella merops. Next base: position 1,486 of record DWMG01001596.1, on the reverse strand, counting down.
GGCCGAAATAAAAGATAGTTGTATCAATCTTTTTTGAAAACAGTCCGCGGCAACATAAGTTATATTTTATCTACTAAAAGTAGTTTTTAACGTGTAGGTGGAAGAACGTAGTGCACCTACGTGTAATCCTATACCTAGTTGTGTAAATTCAGAGCAACATCGAGTCCCGGAACCGCTTAGACTTCAGTATCTTTTGATTGCTTGATGACTGAAATTACATTCGTATTAGCTCTCTATTCATGGTGATGGAGTAAATTTTATTTCTTTACAAATGCAACCTATTTCACTTAACTGTAATTTCGAATAATAAATCTATATTGAAAAATATGTACACACGATAAGAGTCTTAGTTCTAGACGGTTCTATACTTTTCTCAAAAATATTACCACGTAAAAAATCTCGTTTAAATTTTAAGCTTGTCAAATCAGATTTTATACTAGACTTAGACTGCTGAAGTATTTTTCCAAAAAACAAAAAACCCGCTAATTAAGGATATATTTACAATTCTACGTTCATCAAGTTAGATCTCGCGTGAGACAAAAGAAGACCTAATTCGTATTCAAATATAAACCGAACTTTTGTTAAAGTACCAAATCATAAGTCCATTACACTACACAAAATAAACAGAACCTACATCCTTAATTACCATACAAACAGTGTTTTAATTTCAAAGCCCGACCACCACTGTGGCGTCTATTACATTAACATACAAATAGTACCAAATAAATCGTGGTGAACCCATCTAGTGTGAACCGTTATATCACTTACCCATAAGTGTATCTATATACTTTTTGTGACGGCGTGAATATTTCAAACAATGTTATTTGAGGTTTCGTTGACGTGGAACGTCTAAAATGACGCTTGTTCAGCTTTTATATGAATAATGAATGAGACTAGTGTAGGGGACACAACCATATACGATTCAGACGTAATCGTGTGTAGGCGACATCGCATTAATTTAGGTGGATTAAAACACTAATAATAATGTAAGGAATGAAATGCAAGGAAATCCCGATCCTAGATACTTCAACTCACATATGTCCACTCACATACTTAGAGGATTCATGTCCTCTTACTCGTACAAGTATCTATCTCCTATTAGATAAGGCCTCGATGAGGTCCTTTTTAGTATATTCTTTCTTATAAGAAGAACTTAATTATCTATGTAAATCTGCCAACAGTGCCTTATTAGTAGTTATTATTAATATAAGCTTAACTACGTTCAAAGTAACATTTTAGCGCTACGATTCAAAATAGTACGATACATGTGTACGTGTCATTTGATTGTGCCACATGATGATAATATTTAAGTAACATTGAATACAATACGGTTGTGAAAATATACAGACTGTATTATATCCCACTGAAGTACAAATGACTAATTTATCCTTTAATTCTAGCTTTTCATGTTACTTCGAATACGAAACGACGATGTCAATATTTGACGTGATTACACGGTTATTATTTTTGCATTCATTTTAAAACG